>VDFB02345809.1:0-42418 GCA_007258455.2 Sequoia sempervirens | reverse complement strand
TTGGAAAATTCTTATGTTTTTTTCATTTTCTTAGCATGTAATATAGCAAGTGGCTATAGATTACATTTACATCCAAATTACGTAATCATGCTTCCTTATATACCTACAACTCTTGAGAAAATCCATACCACTTCTTTCTTTCAAGGACATGAATTCTTTCTTATATTATGATGTGGGAACTTATGGAGGTCATAAGTTTTGACTTGGAAATTCAATTGAGCAGTTTGTTCAAGTTGTTTTTTTATTTAATTTCAAACTCTTGCATATAATTAAATTAGTAAGCTGAAAATTAGTGTCATTTTAATTAGTTTCAAATAATTGGCAACTTTCATAGGCCATATAGATAAGCATAAAAAAATTATGAAAGAAAAGGCAAGTTAAGAAAGCTATTGAAAAAATGTCAAAAAAGTAACTTTCATATTTTGCTAAAAACTGCCAAAAAAGGTAATTTTTGGATTTTGCTAAAAATTGCCAAAAAAGGTAATTTTCGGATTTTGCTAAAAGCTGTCAAAAAAAGTAATTTTCAGATTTTGCTAAAAACTGCTAAAAAATGTAATTTTCAGATTTTACAAAAAAATGCCAAAAAAGGTGATTTTCAGATTTGTACTTAAAGGGAAGTTTGTTTTTAGTTTGAGGGGGATGAAATAAGAAATAAAAAAGAATTTGCAAAAGTATTTTGAGTATTTTGTGTTTTTTTAAATAATAATAATAATTTATATGTCGTGAATTTTGGTTGCATCATCTAGTATCAGAGCTAGTGTTCCTGAGTGTGTGGGCAAAGCGTCGAACATGAGGCAGTTTGCACCAAGACTTGATGGTTGGTATGTGTGGATTTTTTTTTCTTGCAGATGAATGTGCAAGGTGCAAGAGGAGCTATTTAGAGGATTTGAGGAGTTGAGGTTCTTGTGGTTGTGAGCAAATCATCGAAAGAGGTAGTTTGCAATAAAATTTGTGAGTGTTTATAAGAGGATTTGTAAACAGATCATCGAGTGTAAGACAATTTACAACAAAACTTGAGGGTTTTGGTATAAAAAAGAAATTGTGTTGAGGCTTTGTGAGGCCTTAAGGATGAAAATTGGAATAAGAAAAGGACTTTTGTCATTGGATGAATTTTGAGGATTCCTAAACTTGAGAAAATCAGGGAGAGACAATAAGAAGAAATAAGAGTTAGAATGATAGAGTTGTAGCAACAAGTGAAAGAAATGGGAGTAGAGATTGAAAGGAGGAAATAAGAAAAGAGAAGAGTTGAAGGTAATTTTAATTATCCTTCTAATGATATTTTGATTGCAAGCAGGTAAGAAAGAAGATGCAACAGAGTGTCATGCATGTGGCACAAAAGAAGAAGAAGAGGATGAGTACGAAGAAATTGATGAGCCTAAAGTTGACACATGTATTTTTAAAGGCATAATTATGGAGAATGAGGAGGTTGTATGTGCAAAAGAAGAGGTTGCACTAGAAGTTGGTATGGCAAACTTTGAGTGTCCAAAGTATGATGAGGTGATTGGTGAGGAAGGAGGAGATTTCCTACTGAGAGATGAGATAAGGAAGATAGAAGAATTCTTTGCAGCCAAAGAAAATGTAGAAATTGTTGTAGATAAAGATGTTGCGCCGATATAGCTTGAGAAGGTTGCAACAAATAAAGAGGGTAAAAAAGATTTACTATCAATAAAAGAAGAGTGGCTTGCAAAAATTGCCGACAGAGGTGAGAAGATAAATATTGTAACGAAGGACGAAGAAGATGATGTTGGAGCAACAAAAAAAGAAGAGGTAAATTCTTATTTTTGTGAAATTTTTCTTAAAGTTGATTTATTCAAGAGTATGATAAGATTGGTGTAGAAGAGGATATTGCAGCAGTGAATGCATTGGTAGATGAAGGTACTACGGTTGAAAGTAAGGAAGGAGATAAGAAAGTGAATGTTGGGTTGTTTGGTGACTTCCCCTTTGCATCAATTGATGACCTCTTATTTGATAAAGAGACTAGTATGAATGACAGTTTGTTGCAGGACGGGAAAGATGAATATTTTGATTATGTTGATGTGAGTACAAAGGATGAAGGGATTGCAGCTGAAAATTATCTTTTAGAAGGCAAGGAAAAAGAGGAACACAATGTTGAAACCAATATTGGTGATGAACAAATTGTTGTAGCAGTGACAGAGAAAGAGGTAATGGGTGAATTTTATTATTTTACTAAAGAAGAGGAAACTAATGTATATGATTTTTTAGAATTTAATAGTGTTTATTGGTGGGAGATGAACTATGTAAAAAGAGGGAGAAAGAGAGGAAGAATAAAAGATGGAAGAGACATCAAATTGCAAGGAAATGTGAGAAATAATGTTCAAGCAGATAAGGCAAAGAGAAGGATTCAGGATGAGAATGGTAATTACAAATGGGAATTGAAGCAGTTGAATAAAAATAAGTGGCAACAATTTAAAGACCATAACAAGTGCAAGAGCTGTGTTCTTTTCAACCAAAGTATAATGAAGCAGGAACTTATGGAGGTCATAAGTTTTGACCTGGGAGTCCAATTGAGTAGTTTATTCAAGTTATTTTTTTATTTAATTTCAAACTCTTGCATGTAATTAAATTAGTAAGTTGAAAATTAGTATCATTTTAATTAGTTTAAAATAATTGACAACTTTCATAGGCCATATAGATAAGCATAAAAAAATGACCAAAGAAAAGGCAAGTTAAGAAAGCTATTAAAAACTGCAAGAAAAGGTAATTTTTGAATTTTGCTAAAAATTGCCAAAAAAGGTAAGCTTCGAATTCTGCTAAAAACTGTCAAAAAAGGTAATTTTCATTTTTTGCTAAATTGTTAAAAGGTAATTTTCAGATTTTGCTAAAAACTGCCAAAAAAAAGTAATTTTTAGATTTTACAAAAAAATGCCAAAAAAGGTGATTTTTAGATTTGTACTTAAAAGGAAGTTTGATTTCAATTTGAGGAGGATGGAATAAGAAATAAAAGAGAAATTGCAAAAGTATTTTGAGTTTTCTAACCAGATGATGTAACCAAAGATTCACAACATATAAACTAAAATTATTATTAAAAGGATAAACACAGGAAACTCAAAATACTTTTGTGAATTGTCTTTTATTTCTTATTCCATCCTCCTCAAATTGAAAACAAACTTCTTTTAAGAAAAAATATGAAAATCACTTTTTTGGCAATTTTTTGTAAAATTTGAATTACTTTTTTTTGGCAATTTTTAGCAAAATTTGAAAAATTACCTTTTTTGGTAGTTTTAATAGCTTTCTTAACTTGCCTTTTCTTTGGTAATTTTTTTATTCTTATCTATATGGCCTATGAAAGTTTCCAATTATTTGAAACTAATTAAAATGACACTAATTTTCAACTTACTAATTTAATTACATGCAAGAGTTTGAAATTAAATAAAAAGCAACTTGAACAAACTGCTCAATTGGACTCCCGGGTCAAAACTTATGACCTCCATAAGTTCCTGCATCATATTCCCACTTTCCTAACATGGAATTTAGGTTGGTTTGAGGAATTCTATAAATCTATATCGATTATTGGAATCAGTTGGGTTAAATCTATTCATTTCCAAAAAAGGTGATGTGAATAGAGAGACTCAACCCTATAATTAAATCAATAGTTGATTGAATGGACCAATGTCGGTTGTTTTGAACTTGACAACCCAAATCATGATCAAAATGAATAACAAGGGCACTAATATATTATTTCCACACCTAGTTTCATGTAGGAGCTAAAATATGAGAAATAGTTCTAAGGATCAATTGGATGTGATAGTGAGCCTTAATATGTGAGGGTGTTAGGTTATGTTGGAAGAAAGTCAACACTATCATGTTCATCTAAGTCTTCTAAATTCGATGACAAAAGAACTACTAGGTGATTATGAAGACTATTTATCACAGTGTCTACAACATGGTGGCTACCCTTGTTACTATACTCTTCCTAGGAGGTCTCCTTGAAGGGCTCATAGTTGCCCATTTGGAACCCTACATCTCTCATAAAATATAATGTTAATAAATATTATTTAGGTTAATCATTTTTAATGGGAAGAACCACTAGGATGAGACCATGGGAAGCAAAAATCTGTAATACATCGACACATTTTGAGAGGGAAGTGAGGCATCATGGGGATAGTCATTCAGAGAGATGTTGAGGAATTGAAGGGGACACATTTTGTTGAGAATCAAATACTCAATCAACATAAATTGAGGAAACAACTGAAGAATTATGTTTGAAAGATTACTCTCAACCATGATTTTAAAAAATCCAAGTATCATTTTGACCTTTGTATTTTCTTCCCCATAAATAGAATAGGACCATCTCTCTAATCTACTTCTAAATCATGTTATTTAAACATAATTACAGTTGATTGGTTGATTGATCATGATTTAGAAGAATCTTAAAAAAAAAACATTTAATAACATTTTGGCTATTGGTGTATGCAAGGAAGAAAGAAGATGTGTAAGAAAAAATTATGCTTGTGATACAAAATGGTAAACATCAAGCATCTTTATTATAAAAATATTCATAAAAATAAGCAAAAATAAAGGAACTGTAAACATAGTAAAAATGAACAATAAATATTGTGTACTATTTTTTATTTGTGAGAGATATTGATCATGTCTTCAAGTCAAAAGATAGATGGCATCCAAACAAAAGGGATTCAATAGTTTTATATGTTTTTAAATTTTAAGTGGTGCACACAACCAAAATGCCTTGCTTCCTATCTAAAGGACTAAGCAAGGATATGTTTTCATCCTCTAGGTCAAAGGATCAAGTCTTATTCTTTGTTGTTATTCATTCTCATCAGAGCCATTGAACATGATCTCTTATGATATTGCTATCAATATTTAACTATGTCATTTTTTGAGTTAAACTCATTGACCCATGTAAATATCATAATTTGACATGTTGAGGAAAATATCTCTTATCACATGATCTCTTCCTCGAGACTCTTCCTCACATTGCACACAATCTCTTCTACAATAATCTACTCTTCCTCTACATTTTTTAGAATACATATGACCTCCTCTACTCCAAAGCTTGCTTTATACCTTGTCCTATGATGGTGGATAAAAGGGAAATAGAAAAAATAAATTAGTAGGAGAAATAGAGAAGTGATGTGATTATGTTTTAGTAAGAGATATAATATGATTTGATTTTAACTGGTAGACATGTAGAGTAAATTACTCTAGGAGATTTTAGTGATTGAATAAATAAATTATTGAAGCTTATTTAAGAAGTATCTTAAGCTTGGGACAAGATTTTTGTAACTTTTCAATAAAAAATATAGATTGCAAGTTAAATTTTGTTTTTAGGTGTTAGGCGAGGAATTTTTCAAATTCATCAAATTTCTATTTCTTGGCATGAGAAATACTAAATTTCGATGAGCAATGCTCACATAATATAACCTATCAGTTAAAAATTGAATTTTTTTAATCATATACCAAACATATATATTGTTGATTTATTGTTGTAGGATTGTGTACTATATATTAATTTAGGTAATTGTAGACATGGTATTTTTCATGATAGATTATGAAATTTGATTTGAAACATCATGAAAGAATGTATAGAATCAAATCCATAAATAATTATTGTTTTATTGTTTTAGGTAAATAAAACAATAATTAGTATAGATAACTTAAATACATGTGTCTAAAAATATTGAGAGATGTCAACTTAGAACTATTTTATAAAATTAAAATTATTTTATTTTACTTTGCAACTATTTTGTTTACTACATACATGGACATATAAATTTTATTATATTTACATTATTTATTTTATTGTTTGGTAATACATGTGTTTTACTTTTATATGTAGATTTTTAATTTTACTTTTGAAAACGCCACAATTCATTATTTTGGTAATTCTAATTTTAAATAATTATTAATTTACATCTAATTTTTTATATTTAAAATTTGAAAATGTTGTTGTTATTTTAAAATTTGAATAAAATAAAAATAAAAATAGAAGTATATATTTTTAAAGGAACTATTTTTTCTTACTATATATATATATATATATATATATATATATATATATATATATATATATATATATATATATGACTTTTTAGATTATTTTTCTATATTGTCAGTTAATTATTTTATTAGTAGCTCCCTCTATTAATTGAAAAGGAAAATACAACAGCCATAGGACATTGATTCAATGGTACTGGGAACCAACAGCCTCAGATACCTCAACCAGCCTAGCCACTACATTTTCTTCAATCAACCGTAGATTGGCCTCAAGGAAAGACATAAACTCGCTTATATTATACTTCTGCTCCACCCCTTTCTTGAACAACTTCCATGCCTTGTGCAATTTCTACTTCTTCTTGTCTTGATTGAGGCTAAGGACCCCGAGCACGAGACCAAACTTTGGCTCGATGGGCATGTTGTCGATGGCAGCCGAGACTGCTAAGTATGTCTCCTCCCTTCCATACCTCAGAGCAGCCCGCACACCCTACAAACCTTTTCCCAACACTTGAACGTAGTTCGTAAAAAACCTTTCCAGAACCTGGCCATCGTGTGTGTGGGAACCGCACCAGAAGTCCTCTCCCACCACCTTTCTGATCACCCCGACCTCCTTGTCTTGTGCCCTAGGAAATAGGAATCTGATTTGCTCTTCCACCGATTCCTGCACCCCCAGCATTGCATGCTCCCAAACACCTGCAAGTAACGCCAAAGTGCTTCGCCATCTTTGCTGTAAAGAGCCCAACCCCTATCGTTGCGACTTATAGCCACCCTAGTCGGAGACCAAAGGCATATCACCATATCTTCTGTGACGCTTGCCACAAGGATGCTTCCACTCTTATGACCACGCATTACCTTACTGACAGTCGAGGAGCAGCCGAATAGTTTAGACTGAAATCAAAGTTGCTGCATGAGCCTCCATCTATCAATGGTGGAAGAGAATAAAATCAAACTAGGACTGTCCCGCCCCAAAGATAGATCTTACGACGATGTGGCAAGACGGCCATTTATCCATACAAATCATGTCAGCGCCTACGAATCCACAGACCACTGGATATACACCGCCACCGAACCAGATCAACCACCTCGCGTGCCTACGAAGCGAAGGGCAAAGGCTATAGAGGCAACAAAAATGCATGCCCATCTGATGTCCATGTCATGCTTTACATACTGCTCTGACCGTCTGTGCACCAACCGGCCGTGTGCTGCAGGGGCCGTAAATGTCAAAATTTTTAGGTACTAGTGCCTAATAAAAATTAATCCCAACCCTAATAAAAGTTTGAATCTAAACATGTTTGACCCTTAACCCTTTTAGGTTCAAACTTTTATTAGGGTTGGGATTAATTTTATTATTGGGAATAGGGTTAGGGTTAGGTTTAGAGATATAGTGGTATCATTATAGGAGTTAGTATTAGGGTTAGGATTAGGTTTAGGGTTAGGGGTACGGTTAGCATATATAAAAAGGGTTAAGTTTAAAAATGTGTTTGGGATGAGCGATAGGGTTAGGGTTCAATTTAGGATTATGTTTAAGATGAGCAGTAGGGTTAGGGTTGGAGTTAGCATGTATAAAATGGGTTAGGCTTAGAAATAGGGTGAGGGCAACAATTAGGGTTATATTTAGTGTTAGAGATTAGGGTTGGGGTTAAAATTAGGGATAGGGATAGGGATAGGGATAGGGATAGGGTTAGGGTTAGGGACCTTGAAGTTATGAATAAGTTTAGGGTTACAATTAGGGATAAGAATAGGGCAAAGGCTATAGAGGCAACAAAAATGCATGCCCATCTGATGTCCATGCCATGCTTTATATACTGCTCTGACCGTAAATGTCAGAATTGTGTGTTGCAGGAGGCCGGAAATGTCAGAATTTTTAGGTTCCATAAATGTCAGAATTGTGTGCTGCAGGAGGCTGTAAATGTCAGAATTTTTAGGTTCCAGTGCCCAATAAATTTTTTTACTAAGTTTTTCAAATTTGCCATTCACCCCTTTTTTTTGCTCCTTTGCTCGTGGCTATTGGTACGTTTATAGGAAGGTTTTAAAGTATGTTTAATAAAATGAAAATAATTAATATATTAAGTATATATTAGCATAATTAATATATAATGTATATTTTATATATTATTTTTTTAACAAAACTATTAAATATAATAGTGATAATAATTCTATATATGTATTTAATAGTTTTGTTAAAAAAAATAAAAAATAATTAGTATAATTATATTATTTATAATTTTTTTATTATATAAAATATACATTAATTATGTTAATATATACTTAGTTACGATAAACCAAAATTAATGGATAAGAATATAATTATATATATTAGAATTTTAATAAATAATATTAAAATAATTTTAAGGCTGAAACCAATTAGTATTTTAATATATAATGTATATTTTATATAATAAAAAATAAATTATAAATAATATAATTCTACTAATTATTATTATATATTATATTTTTTAACAAACTATTAAATACATATATAAAATTATTAAAACTATATTTAATATAATTAGTATAATTATACTATTTATAATTTCTTTTTATAGTTTAAAAATTGCACATTTATATTATACTAAGGATAGAAAAATTATAATATACATTAAATATATTAAAAAACTAATTGATTTAAGCCTTAAAATAATTTTAATATTATCCATTGAAATCCTAATATATATAATTAAATTCTTATCCATTAAAATTCTAATATATAATTAAATTCTTATCCATTAACCCACCCTAATTCTATAACTAACACTAATTCTAATTACAACCCTAACCCTAATTCTAACTCTAATTATAACCCTAACCCTAACCCTAACCCTAATCTTACTACTAACTCTAACCTAACCCTAATCCTAATTTTATTTCTAACCCTACTCCTAACCCTAATCTTACTACTAACACTATCCTAACCCTAATCCTAATTTTATCTCTAACCCTAACCCTATTCTTAGGCAAAGGCTATAGAAGCAACAAAAATGCATGCCCATCTGATGTCCATGCCATGCTTTACATACTGCGCTGACCGTCCGTGCACCAACCGACCGTGTACTGTAGGAGGCCGCAAATGTCAAAATTTTTAGGTTCCAGTGCCCAATAAAAATTAATCCCAACCCTAATAAAAGTTTGAACCTAAACATGTTTGACTCTTAACCCTTTTAGGTTCAAACTTTTATTAGGGTTGGGATTAATTTTATTATTAGGAATAGGGTTAGGGTTAGGTTTAGAGATATAGTGGTATCATTATAGGAGTTAGTATTAGGGTTAGGATTAGGTTTAGGGTTAGGGGTACGATTAGCATATATA
This sequence comes from Sequoia sempervirens, assembly GCA_007258455.2. NCBI lineage: Eukaryota > Viridiplantae > Streptophyta > Pinopsida > Cupressales > Cupressaceae > Sequoia > Sequoia sempervirens. The sequence continues at coordinate 33,136 of VDFB02345809.1, read as the reverse complement.
AAAAGGGTTAAGTTTAAAAATGTGTTTGGGATGAGCGATAGGGTTAGGGTTCGATTTAGGATTATGTTTAAGATGAGCAGTAGGGTTAGGGTTGGAGTTAGCATGTATAACATGGGTTAGGCTTAGAAATAGGGTGAGGGCAACAATTAGGGTTATATTTAGTGTTAGAGATTAGGGTTGGGGTTAAAATTAGGGATAGGGATAGGGATAGGGATAGGTATAGGGTTAGGGTTAGGGTTAGGATTAGGAAATTAGGGACCTTGAAGTTATGAATAAGTTTAGGGTTACAATTAGGGATAAGAATAAGGCAAAGGCTATAGAAGCAACAAAAATGCATGCCCATCTAATGTCCATGCCATGCTTTATATACTGCTCTGACCGTAAATGTCAGAATTGTGTGGTGCAGAAGGCCGTAAATGTCAGAATTGTGTGGTGCAGGAGGCTGTAAATGTCAGAATTTTTAGGTTCCAGTGCCCAATAAAATTTTTTACTAAATTTTTTAAGTTTGCCATTCACCCCTTTTTTTTTCTCCTTTGCTCGCGGCTATTGGTACGTTTATAGGAAGGTTTTAAAGTATGTTTAATAAAATGAAAATAATTAATATATTAAGTATATATTAGCATAATTAATATATAATGTATATTTTATATATTATTTTCTTAACAAAACTATTAAATATAATAGTAATAATAATTCTATATATGTATTTAATAGTTTTGTTAAAAAAAATAAAAATAATAATGATTAGTATAATTATAATATTTATAATTTTTTTCATTATATAAAATATACATTAATTATGTTAATATATACTTAATTACGATAAACCAAAATTAATGGATAAGAATATAATTATATATATTAGGATTTTAATAAATAATATTAAGACTCCAAACCAATTAGTATTTTGCCAAGATTGGCATGGTGTGATTGGTTTCATAAAGTGGCATTGCCGTTTCGCCATCAAGGTTCAACCCGCTAGTGGTATTGTTGTATCCGCTCATAGCTCCAACAAAAGCGCCACCCCTTGGAATAAAAAAACCAATTAGTATTTTAATATAAATGTGCAATTTTTAAACTATAAAAAAATTTATAAATAATATAATTATACTAATTATTATTATATATTATATTTTTTTAACACAAACTATTAAATACATATATAAAATTATTAAAACTATATTTAATATAATTAGTATAATTATACTATTTATAATTTCTTTTTATAGTTTAAAAATTGCACATTTATATTATACTAAGGATAGAAAAATTATAATATACATTAAATATATTAAAAAATTAATTAGTTTACGCTTTAAAATGATTTTAATATTATCCATTGAAATCCTAATATATATAATTAAATTCTTATCCATTAAAATTTTAATATATAATTAAATTCTTATCCATTAACCCACCCTAATTCTATAACTAACACTAATTCTAATTACAACCCTAACCCTAATTCTAACTCTAATTATAACCCTAACCTTAACCCTAACCCTAATCTTACTACTAACTCTAACCTAACCCTAATCCTAATTTTATTTCTAACCCTAATCCTAACCCTAATCTTACTACTAACACTATCCTAACCCTAATCCTAATTTTATCTCTAACCCTAACCCTATTCTTAGGCAAAGGCTATAGAGGCAACAAAAATGAATGCCCATCTGATGTCCATGCCATGCTTTACATATTGCTCTGACTGTCCGTGCACCAACTGGCCGTGTGCTGCAGGAGGCCGCAAATGTCAAAATTTTTAGGTTCCAGTGCCTAATAAAAATTAATCCCAACCCTAATAAAAGTTTGAACCTAAACATGTTTGGGATTAATTTTATTATTGGGAATAGGGTTAGGGTTAGGTTTAGAGATATAGTGGTATCATTATAGGAGTTAGTATTAGGGTTAGGATTAGGTTTAGGGTTAGGGGTACAGTTAGCATATATAAAAAGGGTTAAGTTTAAAAATGTGTTTGGGATGAGCGATAGGGTTAGGGTTTGATTTAGGATTATGTTTAAGATGAGCAGTAGGGTTAGGGTTGGAGTTAGCATGTATAAAATGGGTTACGCTTAGAAATAGGGTGAGGGCAACAATTAGGTTACATTTTAGTGTTAGAGACTAGGCTGTGTTAAAAATTAGGACAGGATTAGGACAGGGTTGGGGTTAAAATTAGGGTTAGGGTTAGGGTTAGGATTAGGATTAGGGTTGAAATTATGAATAAGTTTAGGGTTACAATTAGGGACAAGAATAGGGTTAGGGTTAGAGATAAAATTAGGATTAGGGTTAGGATAGTGTTAGTAGTAAGATTAGGGTTAGGGTTAGAAATAAAATTAAGATTAGGGTTAGGTTAGAGTTAGTAGTAAGATTAGGGTTAGGGTTAGGGTTAGGGTTATAATTAGAGTTAGAATTAGGGTTAGGGTTGTAATTAGAATTAGTGTTAGTTATAGAATTAGGGTGGGTTAATGGATAAGAATTTAATTATATATATTAGGATTTCAATGGATAATATTAAAATCATTTTAAACCAATTAGCTTTTTAATATATTTAATGTATATTATAATTTTTCTATCCTTAGTATAATATAAATGTGTAATTTTTAAACTATAAAAAGAAATTATAAATAGTATAATTATACTAATTATATTAAATATAGTTTTAATAATTTTATATATGTATTTAATAGTTTGTTAAAAAATATAATATATAATAATAATTAGTAGAATTATATTATTTATAATTTATTTTTTATTATATAAAATATACATTATATATTAAAATACTAATTGGTTTCAGCCTTAAAATTATTTTAATATTATTTATTAAAATTCTAATATATATAATTATATTCTTATCCATTAATTTTGGTTTATCGTAACTAAGTATATATTAACATAATTAATGTATATTTTATATAATAAAAAAATTATAAATAATATAATTATACTAATTATTTTTTATTTTTTTTAACAAAACTATTAAATACATATATAGAATTATTATCACTATTATATTTAATAGTTTTGTTAAAAAAATAATATATAAAATATACATTATATATTAATTATGCTAATATATACTTAATATATTAATTATTTTCATTTTATTAAACATACTTTAAAACCTTCCTATAAACGTACCAATAGCCACGAGCAAAGGAGCAAAAAAAAGGGGTGAATGGCAAATTTGAAAAACTTAGTAAAAAAATTTATTGGGCACTGGAACCTAAAAATTCTGACATTTACAGCCTCCTGCAGCACACAATTCTGACATTTATGGAACCTAAAAATTCTGACATTTCCGGCCTCCTGCAACACACAATTCTGACATTTACGGTCAGAGCAGTATATAAAGCATGGCATGGACATCAGATGGGCATGCATTTTTGTTGCCTCTATAGCCTTTGCCCTATTCTTATCCCTAATTGTAACCCTAAACTTATTCATAACTTCAACTCTAATTTCCTAATCCTAACCTCTAATCCTAACCCTAACTCCTAACCCTAACCCAACCCTAACTCCTAACCCTAACCCTAACCCTATCCCCATCCCTATCCCTATATCCCTATCCCTAATTTTAACCCCAACCCTAATCTCTAACACTAAATATAACCCTAATTGTTGCCCTCACCCTATTTCTAAGCCTAACCCATTTTATACATGCTAACTCCAACCCTAACCCTACTGCTAATCTTAAACATAATCCTAAATCAAACCCTAACCCTATCGCTCATCCCAAACACATTTTTAAACTTAACCCTTTTTATATATGCTAACTGTACCCCTAACCCTAAACCTAATCCTAACCCTAATACTAACTCCTATAATGATACCACTATATCTCTAAACCTAACCCTAACCCTATTCCCAATAATAAAATTAATCCCAAACATGTTTAGGTTCAAACTTTTATTAGGGTTGGGATTAATTTTTATTAGGCACTGGAACCTAAAAATTTTGACATTTGCGGCCTCCTGCAGTACACGGCCAGTTGGTGCACGGACAGTCAAAGCAATATGTAAAGCATGGCATGGACATCAGATGGGCATTCATTTTTGTTGCCTCTATAGCCTTTGCCTAAGAATAGGGTTAGGGTTAGAGATAAAATTAGGATTAGGGTTAAGATAGTGTTAGTAGTAAGATTAGGGTTAGGATTAGGGTTAGAAATAAAATTAGGATTAGGGTTAGGTTAGAGTTAGTAGTAAGATTAGGGTTAGGGTTAAGGTTAGGGTTATAATTAGAGTTAGAATTAGGGTTAGGGTTGTAATTAGAATTAGTGTTAGTTATAGAATTAGGGTGGGTTAATGGATAAGAATTTAATTATATATTAGAATTTTAATGGATAAGAATTTAATTATATATATTAGGATTTCAATGGATAATATTAAAATCATTTTAAGGCTTAAACCAATTAGTTTTTTAATATATTTAATGTATATTATAATTTTTCTATCCTTAGTATAATATAAATGCGCAATTTTTAAACTATAAAAAGAAATTATAAATAGTATAATTATACTAATTATATTAAATATAGTTTTAATAATTTTATATATGTATTTAATAGTTTGTTAAAAAATATAATATATAATAATAATTAGTAGAATTATATTATTTATAATTTATTTTTATATTATATAAAATATACATTATATATTAAAATACTAATTGGTTTCAACCTTAAAATTATTTTAATATTATTTATTAAAATCCTAATATATATAATTATATTCTTATCCATTAATTTTGGTTTATCGTAATTAAGTATATATTAACATAATTAATATATAATGTATATTTGATATAATAAAAAAAATTATAAATAATATAATTATACTAATTATTATTATATATTATTATTTTTAACAAAACTATTAAATACATATATAGAATTATTATTACTATTATATATTTAATAGTTTTGTTAAAAAAATAATATATAAAATATACATTATATATTAATTATGCTAATATATACTTAATATATTAATTATTTTCATTTTATTAAACATACTTTAAAACCTTCCTATAAACGTACCAATAGCCCCAGGCAAAGGAGCAAAAAAAAGGGGCGAATGGCAAATTTAAAAAACTTAGTAAAAAAATTTATTAGGCACTGGAACCTAAAAATTCTGACATTTACAGCCTTCTGCAGCACACAATTCTGACATTTACGGCCTCCTGCAGCACACGGCGGTTGGTGCACGGACCGGCATGCATTTTTGTTGCCTCTATAGCCTTTGCCCTATTCTTATCCCTAATTGTAACCCTAAACTTATTCATAACTTCAACCCTAATTTCCTAGTCCTAACCCTAACCCTAACCCTATCCCTATCCCTAATTTTAACCCCAACCCTAATCTCTAACACTAAATATAACCCTAATTGTTGCCCTCACCCTATTTCTAAGCCTAACCCATTTTATACATGCTAACTCCAACCCTAACCGTACTGCTCATCTTAAACATAATCCTAAATCAAACCCTAACCCTATCGTTCATCCCAAACATATTTTTAAACTTAACCCTTTTTATATATGCTAACCGTAGCCCTAACCCTAAACCTAATCCTAACCCTAATACTAACTCCTATAATAATACCACTATATCTCTAAACCTAACCCTAACCCTATTCCCAATAATAAAATTAATCCCAACCGTAATAAAAGTTTGAATCTAAAAATTAATCCCAACCCTAATAAAAGTTTGAACCTAAAAGGGTTAAGGGTCAAACGTGTTTAGGTTCAAACTTTTATTAGGGTTAGGATTAATTTTTATTGGACACTGGAACTTAAAAATTTTGACATTTACGGCCACCTGCAGCACACGGCCGATTGGTGCACGGACGGTCAGAGCAGTATATATGTAAAGCATGTGGCATGGACATTAGATGGGTATGCATTTTTGTTGCCTCTATAGCCTTTGCCCTTCGCTTCGTAGGCACGCGAGGTCTGTGGATTCGTAGGCGCTGACATGATTTGTATGGACAAATGGCCGTCTTGCCACATCGTCGTAAGATCTATCTTTGGGGCGGGACAGACCTAGTTTGATTTTATTCTCTTCCACCATTGATAGATGGAGGCTCGTGCAGCAGCTTTAATTTCAGTCTGAACTATTCGGCTGCTCCTCGACTGTCAGTAAGGTAATGCGTGGTCATGGGCAGAGTGGGAAGCATCCTTGTAAGTGCTGTCAAGAGAAGCTATGGTGATATGCCTTGGTCTCCTACTAGGGGTGGCTATAAGTCGCAAATGATAGGGGTTGGCTCTTTATTGCAGTGATAGCTAATTTTGGCGTTACTTCTGCAGGTGTTTGGGGGAGAATGCAATGTTGGGGTGCAGGAATCGGTGGAAGAGCAAGTCAGATCTCTATTCCCAGGGCACAAGACAAGGGGAGGTCAGTGATCAGAAAGGTGGTGGAGAGGGACTTCTGCGCGGGTCTCTACACAATAATGATGGCCAGGTTCTGGAAAGGTTTTACGAACTACGTTCAAGTAAGTTGGGAAAAGGCTTTGTGGGTGCGGGCTGGCTCTGAGGTATGCAAGGGAGGAGATATACTTAGCAGTCTCGGCTGCCATCGACACATGCCCATCGAGCCAAAGTTTGGTCTCGTGCTCGGGGTCCTTAGCCCAATCAAGACAAGAAGAAGTAGAAATTGCACAAGGCATGAAGCTGTTCAAGAAAGGGGTGGAGCAGAGGTGCGTAAATATAAGGAGAGTTTATGTCTTTCCTTGAGGCCAAACCTAGGCTGGATTGAAGAAAATGTAGTGGCTAGGGCTGGTTGGAGGTATCTGAGGCTGTTGGTTCCCCCCACCATTGAATCAATGTCCTATGGTTGTTGTATTTTCCTTTTGAATCAATAGAGGGAGCTACACCCTTTGGTATCTCTTACCTAAATATATATATATATATATATATATATATATATATATATATATATATATATATATATATATATATAGTAAGAAAAAATAGTTCCTTTAAAAATATATACTTCTATTTTTATTTTTATTTTATTCAAATTTTAAAATAACAACAACATTTTCAAATTTTAAATATAAAAAATTAGATGTAAATTAATAATTATTTAAAATTAGAATTACCAAAATAATGAATTGTGGCGTTTTCAAAAGTAAAATTAAAAATCTACATATAAAAGTAAAACACATGTATTACCAAACAATAAAATAAATAATGTAAATATAATAAAATTTATATGTCCATGTATGTAGTAAACAAAATAGTTGCAAAGTAAAATAAAATAATTTTAATTTTATAAAATAGTTCTAAGTTGACATCTCTCAATATTTTTAGACACATGTATTTAAGTTATCTATACTAATTATTGTTTTATTTACCTAAAACAATAAAACAATAATTATTTATGGATTTGATTCTATACATTCTTTCATGATGTTTCAAATCAAATTTCATAATCTATCATGAAAAATACCATGTCTACAATTACCTAAATTAATATATAGTACACAATCCTACAACAATAAATCAACAATATATATGTTTGGTATATGATTAAAAAAATTCAATTTTTAACTGATAGGTTATATTATGTGAGCATTGCTCATCGAAATTTAGTATTTCTCATGCCAAGAAATAGAAATTTGATGAATTTGAAAAATTCCTCGCCTAACACCTAAAAACAAAATTTAACTTGCAATCTATATTTTTTATTGAAAAGTTACAAAAATCTTGTCCCAAGCTTAAGATACTTCTTAAATAAGCTTCAATAATTTATTTATTCAATCACTAAAATCTCCTAGAGTAATTTACTCTACATGTCTACCAGTTAAAATCAAATCATATTATATCTCTTACTAAAACATAATCACATCACTTCTCTATTTCTCCTACTAATTTATTTTTTCTATTTCCCTTTTATCCACCATCATAGGACAAGGTATAAAGCAAGCTTTGGAGTAGAGGAGGTCATATGTATTCTAAAAAATGTAGAGGAAGAGTAGATTATTGTAGAAGAGATTGTGTGCAATGTGAGGAAGAGTCTCGAGGAAGAGATCATGTGATAAGAGATATTTTCCTCAACATGTCAAATTATGATATTTACATGGGTCAATGAGTTTAACTCAAAAAATGACATAGTTAAATATTGATAGCAATATCATAAGAGATCATGTTCAATGGCTCTGATGAGAATGAATAACAACAAAGAATAAGACTTGATCCTTTGACCTAGAGGATGAAAACATATCCTTGCTTAGTCCTTTAGATAGGAAGCAAGGCATTTTGGTTGTGTGCACCACTTAAAATTTAAAAACATATAAAACTATTGAATCCCTTTTGTTTGGATGCCATCTATCTTTTGACTTGAAGACATGATCAATATCTCTCACAAATAAAAAATAGTACACAATATTTATTGTTCATTTTTACTATGTTTACAGTTCCTTTATTTTTGCTTATTTTTATGAATATTTTTATAATAAAGATGCTTGATGTTTACCATTTTGTATCACAAGCATAATTTTTTCTTACACATCTTCTTTCTTCCTTGCATACACCAATAGCCAAAATGTTATTAAATGTTTTTTTTTTAAGATTCTTCTAAATCATGATCAATCAACCAATCAACTGTAATTATGTTTAAATAACATGATTTAGAAGTAGATTAGAGAGATGGTCCTATTCTATTTATGGGGAAGAAAATACAAAGGTCAAAATGATACTTGGATTTTTTAAAATCATGGTTGAGAGTAATCTTTCAAACATAATTCTTCAGTTGTTTCCTCAATTTATGTTGATTGAGTATTTGATTCTCAACAAAATGTGTCCCCTTCAATTCCTCAACATCTCTCTGAATGACTATCCCCATGATGCCTCACTTCCCTCTCAAAATGTGTCGATGTATTACAGATTTTTGCTTCCCATGGTCTCATCCTAGTGGTTCTTCCCATTAAAAATGATTAACCTAAATAATATTTATTAACATTATATTTTATGAGAGATGTAGGGTTCCAAATGGGCAACTATGAGCCCTTCAAGGAGACCTCCTAGGAAGAGTATAGTAACAAGGGTAGCCACCATGTTGTAGACACTGTGATAAATAGTCTTCATAATCACCTAGTAGTTCTTTTGTCATCGAATTTAGAAGACTTAGATGAACATGATAGTGTTGACTTTCTTCCAACATAACCTAACACCCTCACATATTAAGGCTCACTATCACATCCAATTGATCCTTAGAACTATTTCTCATATTTTAGCTCCTACATGAAACTAGGTGTGGAAATAATATATTAGTGCCCTTGTTATTCATTTTGATCATGATTTGGGTTGTCAAGTTCAAAACAACCGACATTGGTCCATTCAATCAACTATTGATTTAATTATAGGGTTGAGTCTCTCTATTCACATCACCTTTTTTGGAAATGAATAGATTTAACCCAACTGATTCCAATAATCGATATAGATTTATAGAATTCCTCAAACCAACCTAAATTCCATGTTAGGAAAGTGGGAATATGATGCAGGAACTTATGGAGGTCATAAGTTTTGACCCGGGAGTCCAATTGAGCAGTTTGTTCAAGTTGCTTTTTATTTAATTTCAAACTCTTGCATGTAATTAAATTAGTAAGTTGAAAATTAGTGTCATTTTAATTAGTTTCAAATAATTGGAAACTTTCATAGGCCATATAGATAAGAATAAAAAAATTACCAAAGAAAAGGCAAGTTAAGAAAGCTATTAAAACTACCAAAAAAGGTAATTTTTCAAATTTTGCTAAAAATTGCCAAAAAAAAGTAATTCAAATTTTACAAAAAATTGCCAAAAAAGTGATTTTCATATTTTTTCTTAAAAGAAGTTTGTTTTCAATTTGAGGAGGATGGAATAAGAAATAAAAGACAATTCACAAAAGTATTTTGAGTTTCCTGTGTTTATCCTTTTAATAATAATTTTAGTTTATATGTTGTGAATCTTTGGTTACATCATCTGGTTAGAAAACTCAAAATACTTTTGCAATTTCTCTTTTATTTCTTATTCCATCCTCCTCAAATTGAAATCAAACTTCCTTTTAAGTACAAATCTAAAAATCACCTTTTTTGGCATTTTTTTGTAAAATCTAAAAATTACTTTTTTTTGGCAGTTTTTAGCAAAATCTAAAAATTACCTTTTTTTGGCAATTTTAGCAAAAAATGAAAATTACCTTTTTTGACAGTTTTTAGCAGAATTCGAAGCTTACCTTTTTTGGCAATTTTTAGCAAAATTCAAAAATTACCTTTTCTTGCAGTTTTTAATAGCTTTCTTAACTTGCCTTTTCTTTGGTCATTTTTTTATGCTTATCTATATGGCCTATGAAAGTTGTCAATTATTTTAAACTAATTAAAATGATACTAATTTTCAACTTACTAATTTAATTACATGCAAGAGTTTGAAATTAAATAAAAAAATAACTTGAATAAACTACTCAATTGGACTCCCAGGTCAAAACTTATGACCTCCATAAGTTCCTGCTTCATTATACTTTGGTTGAAAAGAACACAGCTCTTGCACTTGTTATGGTCTTTAAATTGTTGCCACTTATTTTTATTCAACTGCTTCAATTCCCATTTGTAATTACCATTCTCATCCTGAATCCTTCTCTTTGCCTTATCTGCTTGAACATTATTTCTCACATTTCCTTGCAATTTGATGTCTCTTCCATCTTTTATTCTTCCTCTCTTTCTCCCTCTTTTTACATAGTTCATCTCCCACCAATAAACACTATTAAATTCTAAAAAATCATATACATTAGTTTCCTCTTCTTTAGTAAAATAATAAAATTCACCCATTACCTCTTTCTCTGTCACTGCTACAACAATTTGTTCATCACCAATATTGGTTTCAACATTGTGTTCCTCTTTTTCCTTGCCTTCTAAAAGATAATTTTCAGCTGCAATCCCTTCATCCTTTGTACTCACATCAACATAATCAAAATATTCATCTTTCCCGTCCTGCAACAAACTGTCATTCATACTAGTCTCTTTATCAAATAAGAGGTCATCAATTGATGCAAAGGGGAAGTCACCAAACAACCCAACATTCACTTTCTTATCTCCTTCCTTACTTTCAACCGTAGTACCTTCATCTACCAATGCATTCACTGCTGCAATATCCTCTTCTACACCAATCTTATCATACTCTTGAATAAATCAACTTTAAGAAAAATTTCACAAAAATAAGAATTTACCTCTTCTTTTTTTGTTGCTCCAACATCATCTTCTTCGTCCTTCGTTACAATATTTATCTTCTCACCTCTGTCGGCAATTTTTGCAAGCCACTCTTCTTTTATTGATAGTAAATCTTTTTTACCCTCTTTATTTGTTGCAACCTTCTCAAGCTATATCGGCGCAACATCTTTATCTACAACAATTTCTACATTTTCTTTGGCTGCAAAGAATTCTTCTATCTTCCTTATCTCATCTCTCAGTAGGAAATCTCCTCCTTCCTCACCAATCACCTCATCATACTTTGGACACTCAAAGTTTGCCATACCAACTTCTAGTGCAACCTCTTCTTTTGCACATACAACCTCCTCATTCTCCATAATTATGCCTTTAAAAATACATGTGTCAACTTTAGGCTCATCAATTTCTTCGTACTCATCCTCTTCTTCTTCTTTTGTGCCACATGCATGACACTCTGTTGCATCTTCTTTCTTACCTGCTTGCAATCAAAATATCATTAGAAGGATAATTAAAATTACCTTCAACTCTTCTCTTTTCTTATTTCCTCCTTTCAATCTCTACTCCCATTTCTTTCACTTGTTGCTACAACTCTATCATTCTAACTCTTATTTCTTCTTATTGTCTCTCCCTGATTTTCTCAAGTTTAGGAATCCTCAAAATTCATCCAATGACAAAAGTCCTTTTCTTATTCCAATTTTCATCCTTAAGGCCTCACAAAGCCTCAACACAATTTCTTTTTTATACCAAAACCCTCAAGTTTTGTTGTAAATTGTCTTACACTCGATGATCTGTTTACAAATCCTCTTATAAACACTCACAAATTTTATTGCAAACTACCTCTTTCGATGATTTGCTCACAACCACAAGAACCTCAACTCCTCAAATCCTCTAAATAGCTCCTCTTGCACCTTGCACATTCATCTGCAAGAAAAAAAAATCCACACATACCAACCATCAAGTCTTGGTGCAAACTGCCTCATGTTCGACGCTTTGCCCACACACTCAGGAACACTAGCTCTGATACTAGATGATGCAACCAAAATTCACGACATATAAATTATTATTATTATTTAAAAAAACACAAAATACTCAAAATACTTTTGCAAATTCTTTTTTATTTCTTATTTCATCCCCCTCAAACTAAAAACAAACTTCCCTTTAAGTACAAATCTGAAAATCACCTTTTTTGGCATTTTTTTGTAAAATCTGAAAATTACATTTTTTAGCAGTTTTTAGCAAAATCTGAAAATTACTTTTTTTGACAGCTTTTAGCAAAATCCGAAAATTACCTTTTTTGGCAATTTTTAGCAAAATCCAAAAATTACCTTTTTTGGCAGTTTTTAGCAAAATATGAAAGTTACTTTTTTGACATTTTTTCAATAGCTTTCTTAACTTGCCTTTTCTTTCATAATTTTTTTATGCTTATCTATATGGCCTATGAAAGTTGCCAATTATTTGAAACTAATTAAAATGACACTAATTTTCAGCTTACTAATTTAATTATATGCAAGAGTTTGAAATTAAATAAAAAAACAACTTGAACAAACTGCTCAATTGAATTTCCAAGTCAAAACTTATGACCTCCATAAGTTCCCACATCATAATATAAGAAAGAATTCATGTCCTTGAAAGAAAGAAGTGGTATGGATTTTCTCAAGAGTTGTAGGTATATAAGGAAGCATGATTACGTAATTTGGATGTAAATGTAATCTATAGCCACTTGCTATATTACATGCTAAGAAAATGAAAAAAACATAAGAATTTTCCAACACATTGCACACATGTACACTCATGCACATACAAATTGCATTTTTTCATATATTTGTTTAAGGGGTGAATAGAAGATATTGTTAGAGTTAAGTTTTTATTTGAACAATATAAAATCTATTTAAATCTACCTTTATATTCTATGCATATCCTTTTACAGTTTGATACATGTTATCCACATAATTTCTTTTTATTTGTACAACTTTGACCTCAAGGTTGGCAACTTGGAAGCTTTCTTTTTTGGATGCTTTTAGGTTTTTATTTGGTCGTCTATTGTGTATATGTAGTCAAAGAGGAGGAAATTAGACTTGATAATTTTGCTCTTATAATTGTCTAGAAAGACACATAAAGTTATGCAGTGTTATTGGAAGCATTTTTTTCATAAATAAATTTTCTTTTGAATTTTTTTTGTCTATCCAACTAAGAAAATGTTAGTGGCTCTTTTGATAGGCTACACTGAATTGCTTTAGTTTGATAAACAACTATGAAACTAAATAATGGAGAGAAGGTGTACTATGAACCACTTTATAGTCCAAGGCATTTATAAAATAATAACAACAATAGAGAGGTTAGAAAGTTTTTGATGATTTTAGTGTTGCAAATCATGTCCACTTTTTGAGGCCACAATTGGTCTCGATGAATACCGACAGTCTGTTGTAGAAGTAGAACAAGGAATTGAAGGCCAACGAAGAAAACCTTAAAAAATAAGTTGTCATTATCACCTTCTTCTTATGTTGGTGCTAATGACTTTAGGTCATATCATCTACTTTCATTGTGTATATAATAGCCATAATAATAGGTTCCAAGAGTCTTTCTATCATAAACTCAAATATTGTTAGAAACTAAATATTAAATTTTGATTAATGTATTTTATGTACTTAGATTATTTTAGAGTTTGTTAATTTGTTTCATCAATATGCCTAAAATATCAAGCTTATGTTGTTACTTTCTTATTATAAATATATATGTCAACAATAAATAAATAATATTATTTCATCAAATATATTATTAGATTTATGAAATGAGATGAGATTTAAATAAGTTTTTGAAATATGCAAATTTATTCAATTGTGATTATGGTTGAAAAATGACCATAATATCATTTATTTTATATTTTGATGGATTTTTTATGTCAAATTTAGATAAAAGCATGAACCAATCTCCTCAGTTAAGGAACAAGGATTTAGGGGTATCAAGGATTTGAACCTTGGTGGATGACATAATCAAAGAACATACCATCATCTTCACCCATGTTGTACTCAACCAATTAAACTACCACCCTTTCATCCATCTACTTATTTACAAAAAATCAAAGAAACATTTTTAATCAATCAACTTAGATAAACTATAATTAAACTTGTGAAAAAAAAATCATATTTGAAGAGTTTACATCACTAATTAAAAAGCTGAAATTAATTATAAAAAAATAACAAAATAATTTTTATCTTTTTATTTTTAACAAATATGATATTTTTATACTTTGTCTTCTCCTAACTTTAAATGTTGCATATCAAAATGTTATTTTTACTTAAACATGTAAAGGATTTTAAAATGAGTATTAATATTGTTAAAAAAAATTAAGGGTAAAAGTACAAACCTGTGTCACACTTTTATAAAGGAATTGACCAACACAAACCAAAATTTTCAACTTGGACCACATAAAAGTGGTCTTTATGTTTTGAATTTCAAAATGGTGTAAACTAATGAAATATAGAACTGTTGATGAATTTTATGCTTGTAATTTTTCAATTTTTTAAAAATTGTTTTAATATTTTTTTTATAAATTTAACAATAGATTTAGAATTGCTTAAAATTTCAAGAAAAAGTGATGTTGAGTCGACATCACAAAAAAAAAATAATAATAATAATAATTTTATTTTTCCTTTATTTTGTTCCTAAATAGTTCACTTCAATATCTAGTGCACGGAAAATAATTAATAATTTTTATGTATATTTTCCTCATAATAATGTTTTAAAGTCAAAGTTACTCAAATTTGATAATTTTTTACTTCATGTCAACTTTTATCTATATTTATTTTTATCATTTTCAAAAACAAAAAAAACCCTTTTGGAGAGGATTCTATCTTTTAGTGCACCATATATTTTTCAAAAAAATTAATATGTTTTAGTGTTTTTTAAATTTTTAATTAGCCTCAATTTTTATTATAACAAACTACTTACATTATTTAAAAACAAACATATTAAAACTAATCAAAATATCAAAAATAAATATATTTGGATTCTTGACTCCCATCTCTACAAAAGGGTAATGTTAGTTTTTTGAAAAAAATCATTTTGACTTAAGAAATATAATGTTCAAGTAGAAAGTTTCATAAATTTTTGAAAAAAGATGTGGTTGCCAACAAGGATGTCACATGGATGGTTTCTATTGAAATAGTTTTGTTGAAAGCATTTCAATCAAAAATATTTTTGTTGAAACATTAAATATATAAATTGGTCCATGCATTTGAAAATTATAAAGGGAAAAAAATGTATGGTTTTGAGAAAAAGAGTTTCGTCTGAAACTATTTAGGGTGGAATAGTTATTCTTGAAACTATTTAGTTGACCGAAAGTGTGACATAGGTTTGTGTTTTTACCCTTAATTTAATTTATTAATTATTTTAATATATCTCAATTTAATTTTATTAAATAAAATAATAATAATATTTTACACTAATCATATTAGACTAAGAAAACAATATCAAAATTATATTTTGTAACTAGTACAATAATTTAATATAAATAAAAAAATTAAGAGAATCCTTAATGCTTTTATACAATCATTAGTTCAAATGTGACAAAGGCTACCTACAACATCTCTATAAGCTTTCCATATTTTTTAATAAAAATTCAAAATGAAATTATGGGAGAATAAAATTGAAAAGAAATGATTTTATAAATATACAATTTTATTTTGGTTTAAGGAGATACAGAATAAAATAAGAGTTTATGTAATATGGAGTATTTGATAAAAACTATATTAGACTTAATTATTTAATTTTTTAAAAGGATAAGTTTGAGAAGTTTGAAATTAAGTAATTAAGATATTGATTTTTATTGTGAGTATTTGAATTCAAATGTCTAGGTCAAGTATTTTCAAATAAACAAATAAAAAATATAATTAATAAAATATGTATTTATTCTAATTTTTGATCATTTGTGTAAGATTCACATGACCCTAATCATTTCCCAACAATTAGAGGATGATCTATTATGTTATTGATGCAATGAGAATCATATTTTTTTTGGACCTAATAATATCCTTGAAAAACCCAACTTGGGTGCTCATCTTTGGAAGTCCATATATGTCAAAACCCCACTTTTTATACCTTTAGATGTGATCATGTTTTGTGTTGAATCATTTAGCAAGCTATAAGGGACTGGAGATGTAAGGCCTAAATTTTGAACCACATAAATTAGAGAACCAAAATAATCCTTAGATATTACTTTGAGCTTTACATATATGCCTAATGAATTACAATATCCAACTACGTGGAGATAGTTCAAGCCTTTCAAATTTATTATCAATAAAATCACTCTAAATTTTGCTAGAAGAGAACTTCCATATGGTTGACCAAAACAACTATCATAGGCATATTTTCATTGTTAAAAAAATAGAATATACAAGAATGTTGCCAATGTCTATAGTCGAGTCTCTCAAAATGAGCACTATATATATGTCTGCATACAATAAAATAAAAACCCAACACAAATCCAATAAAATAAATATTAAAATTACTAACGTTACCAATAAAACCCCACTTTTTATACCTTTAGATGTGGTCATGTTTTGTGTTGAATCATTTAGCAAGCTATAAGGGACTGGAGATGTAAGGCCTAAATTTTGAAGCACATAAATTAGAGAACCAAAATAATCCTTAGATATTACTTTGAGCTTTGCATATATGCCTAATGAATTACAATATCCAACTACATGGAGATAGTTCAAGCCTTTCAAATTTATTATCAATAAAATCACTCTAAATTTTGCTAGAAGAGAACTTCTATATGGTTGACCAAAACAACTAACATCATAGGGATATTTTCATTGTTAAAAACATAGAATATACAAGAATGTTGCCAATGTCTATAGTCGAGTCTCTAAAAATGAGCACTATATATATGTTTGCATACAATACAATAAAAACCCAACACAAATCCAATAAAATAAATATTAAAATTACTAACGTTACCATGGTGAGTAATTTAATCTTCATTTTTTTTGCTAGGTAAGTTGTAGTAAGGGCTACATAATAATATTAATCATTTAACTTGAAAAATTGCATGGTTGGATATTACAAACCAAGGTCACTAAACTTGGATTCAAGATTGTTTCATCTTGAAGTAGACAAAACTTCAGGAATCAACTTTGTGCCAACCAAAACTAATTATGGCATCTAGATTCTATTACTCAGTTAACTTCCCTAAGTCAGATCCATGATCGTATCATGATGTTTTAAAATTATCTCCATTTTTCGCATGGGAACCAAGGTGCATGTTGAAGGTTACCTCATTTTTCTTTCTTTTCCTTTGCACCAGAGCCTAGTTACTTGTATCCACTCCTCCATTCATTTTTACCTTCATATTCTCTATGAAGCAATTTCCCCTCCTCGTGGATACAATTTATGAAGTCTTTGTTTGATTTTCTAGATCATCAATCTTTTTATCATCCTTTACAGTCAACACGTGATCCTTCATTGAGATAGGAGAAGTATTCACAACCCTAGTTGTGGCAAGAGCAGGTAGATCCTCATAGCATTTGTCCCCATTTGATTTTTCTTTGGCAGGTTGGTTATCATTTTCTTGACAAGGGGTGATATATTCTTTTCCACTAAGTAGTGGATGAGGATGACATCTTTCCACCAAGTAGCCTGCTTTTTATTTTTCTATTTCGCACATTAGGCAGCAATGTGACCAGTATTGAAGCATCTGTGACATCAGAAAGGTAGCCCCTCATAATCTAACATTTGGTTCCAACTCCCTTCTACAATTTTAAGGGAGATCTCAACTAGAATATCCTTTGTAATATCAATCTCCACCAAGATACGTGCATATGTTGTATGCAAATAATTTTATGAGCTCTCATTAGCATCCAAAAATTTTCCTAGCGAATTTCCCACAACTTCAAAACATGAACCAAACCAATACTAGAGTGGAAGATTCAGAAGTCTTACCCAGATTGGAATAGCTGCAAAGGATTTTATAGGGTTGAAAGAAGGATACCGGGATTTTAACATCAACAAGTGTTCCTTGTAGTTATGTTGATAATCATAAAGGATAGTGTGACAGTCCTGGATGTAGTAAAAAACCACCACAAAAAAAAACTTAAGCACGAGGGTAAATTTGGAGATCGCTCGCCAAAATGCAGCTCCATGTTTCTATTATCCATTTATTCAACTCAGAGGGGCTCAGCTAAAACCCTCTAAACCTCCTAATCAAGCCTTTTTTCTGCAAAGAACACTTCATTCTCAACAACTTCTTATGTGATTTATGATGCAGTTGAAAACCAAGACCCCGAATCAGTGTTGATCTTCGCAGCTACCACTCAAATATTTAACCTCCTCAAACAAAAAACATACTCACAAAAAAAATGTGAATCCAAAATGGTATGAAATTCAAATTATTTAAACTGTTGCAAATATGCAAATAAATTTCTTGACAAACCACATTTTGGAAACTATTTTGAATATGCAAAACTCTTTTATTTATCCTAAAAAATTTTACAACAAAAGCTCCCACATTCTTCTACAATAATACATGATCAATATATTTTTTCTACCAACAATACCATACTAAGTTTTGAGCCAAAATCTCAAGAAACCCATTTTTGAACATCGGTTCAAGCCCTTCATGCAACTCATTTTACAATTTCCTTTCTTTTATAGCTGGGAATTTCAATTCCTCATTTTTGGAGCTGAAAATTAAGAAATGAAATCACTTCATTATGCTTTCAAAACCCCCTACAAACCACTACCTCTATTCTAGAAAAAGATGCATACATGAATGTAACTCTTTGCTACATGTAACCTCTAATGCAACATGTCTGGTGCCCAATTAATTTTCCTACTACACATGGGAGTTAAAATTCACTTCCAATCCATTATTTAATATTCCAAAGTTTAATTTTTCCAACTTGAGCATTAGGTTTTTTTTTTTAATTTACATATTTTAGCAATTTAAGCACATTTTAAAATGTGTAGCCAATAATTCACCCAAATTACAGACTTTGAGCTAAATATTAAAATAATGGTTACAAAAATTTGGCTCCAATTTTCACCCAAATATAACATTTAAACATTAATCTACCCAACCAATTTAATAAAAAAAAAATTAATGACCAAAGTGTGCCCAAATCAAGTGTTGAAAGGTTACCAGCAACAAGAAACCATACAAAAAAAGCAAAATTAAAATAAAATGTTTTTGGGGATGCAAGATTGCTTGGAACCCCTAGATGCTCCTACATCAAACACCTAGGGTAAGAAGAAATGTTCCATGAGTTGGAACTCATGAGCATTTGAAGATCTTGTGTTTGTCCTTCAACCATCTTTCTTCCTTATCAACCTGTTTCTTCTTCTTCATTGTGCTTCAAATTTTCCTATCTCTTTCTTTCTTCATTTTTCCTCTCTTTCTTCCTCTCATGAAATTAATCTCTTTATAACTCAAATTCCTCCATGATTCATCTTCCAACTTTATCTCATCATCTTCATCATCTTGATGTAGTTCAACATTTAACTTGTTATTGTTGCACCTTAACAATTTTTCTACTTCAAATTCTTTCACAATTTCATTCAAACAAAACTCAACATTATCACCATCTTTAAAAAATGTAGAAAAATACCTCATTACCTCTGTTTGCCTCCCTTTTTCTATTGCTGCAATATATTTTTTAGTTTTCTCATATTCAATCATTACAGATAAATCAAATTCATCAAAAAATTACAAAATTTAGATTTGACCTCATCATCCACTGTTGTAACCTCCTCTTCTATGCATTCAACCTTCTTATATTCCACTTTAATGCCTTCAAAGAAGAATATATTAGTTGCAACCTCTTTCTTTTTATCATTTTCGTCTATCATTTCTCCCTCAAACAATTTTTCTAATTCCTTATCTCCTCCTTCAATAGGAGACTATTTTCTTCTTCATCAATCTCTTTATCAAATTTAGAACTATCCAAGTCCATTTTTTGAATTGTTGTAACTTCATCCAAAAATTCATCTGCCTCAACAATAATATCCTTTCCTACCCATTTCACATCTACAAATTCATTAATCTATTTAACATCAAATCCTCTTTCACAAATATCATTAAAAAATGACCCTTTACCTATGTGTTTCCTTGTTTTTCTACTACTGCAACTTTTTTTCCATGCATGTGAATTTCTTGTTCTCCACTTTTATGCCTTCAACAAAACATATATCAGCTACTACTTCTTTCTTTTTTTCATCCTCTTCTTTATTCTCTGTTGTACTTTTCTCTTCTTCATTACCTACACACAAATCATTACTTGCAAATTTGTTATGAAATAAACAATGTATTCTAACTTCATCTATTTTCTGATCTTTCCCAACTATATCTTTCTTCTTCATTCCCAAGCTCTCCTCAAGGGCATCCAATCTTACTTCTATCATCTTCAACTTTGCAATGAGCTTCATTTCTCTCACACTTTCCCAATACTCTTCCCAAAATAACATTCTCACAAGTCTTCTAATGACCCATATTGTCTTTTTTTTATAGTCATTTTAGAGACTCACAAGTCCCTCTATAGTTACAAGTACTCCTTACAACAATCTCTCTCTCTCTCTCTCTCATCCTCCACCCAACAGACAATTTCTGGAAGACACACCTCTCTCTCGTGCACCTTCTACCTAGCCTTAACCTCTGTTGGAGGATAGATTTGTAGGTCCTCTTTCACATCTATAACAAAACTCACACTCACACATTCCAACAAACCCAAATCCTTGAATTTTCTCTCAGCACATATCCAAGAAAAATAACTTACTGTTGCAACACGTCTAAACCAATCTTTCTGCTTTGATACATTTGATGCAATCAAAAACCAAGACCCCAAATCGATGTGTTGATCTTTGCAACTACCACTCACATATTTAACCTCTTCAAACAAAAAACATACTCACAAAAAAAAAACTGAATCCAAAATATGAAATTCAAATTATTTAAACTACTGCAAATATGCCCAAATTTTTTTTGATAAACCACATTTTGGAAATTATTTTGAATATGCAAAACTCTTTTATTTATCCTGAAAAATTTTACAATAGAAGCTCCCACATCCATCTACAACAATACATGATCACTATATTTTTTTCTACCAACAATACCATACTAATTTTTGAGTCAAAATCTTAAAAAACCCATTTCTAAACACTGGTTCAAGCCCTTCTTGCAACTCATTTTGCAATTTCCTTTCTTCTATAGTTGGACATTTCAATTCCTCATTTCTGGAGTTGCAAATTAATAAATGAAATAACTCCAATATTCTTTCAAAAAACCCTGCAAACCACTACCTTTATTCTGGAAAAAGATGCATGCATGAATGTAACTCCCTACTGCATGTAACCTATGTTGCAACATGTCTAGTGCCCAATTAATTTTCCTGGTGCACATGGACATTAAAATTATTTTCCAATCCATTATTTAATATTCCAAAGTTTAATTTTTCCAACTTGGGCATTGGTTTTTTTTTTTTTCAATTTACATATTTTGGCAATTTAAGCACATTAAATGTGCAACCAACAATTCACCCAAATTACAAACTTTGAGCCAAATAATAAAATAATGGTTACAACAATTTGGCTTCAATTTTCACCCAAATATAACATTTAAACATTAATCTACCCAACCAATTTAATAAATAATTTTTCATGCCCAGAGTGTGCCCAAACCAAGTGTGGAAAAGTTGCCAACAACAAGAAACCATACAAAAAAAAGCAAAATTAAAATAAAATGTTTTTGGGGATGCAGGATTGCTTGGAACCCTTGGATGCTCCTACATCAATTTATTCACCTAGGAACATTGTGGGGGTGGTATTGGCACATTCAAGAGTGGAAGTGGATGAATCCCAACAACTTTGTGTGCCCAAATCTCCCTTCCTTAGGCAACACCACCACCCCTAAACCCATCCCATGGTGAAGTTGAACACCGAGTTGAACACTGTTGTAACCTTGTTTATACTTACGCCAAGAATTGTGCCCAAGAGTCGTGCCTCTAATTGCTATAGGTGAAACCCTATCTTCGACCACACTTTTTGGAGCCTTGAGATTTTGATTTGGGGAAATAACTTGCATTTTGGTCATTTTCAAGGAAGATGCCCTACTTGCAAAGAAGCCCTTCCTGCCAAGTGTGTTCACAACAGTCATGGATGGCCTAGAGAGGGAATTCGTAGATCCATGCCACCCCATACCATTGGGAAGACACCAAAAATCAATCTACATAACCCTTTTCCATCAGAAAATTGGGAGTTCATAATATCAAGATCCATGCCTACCATGACATTGGCAAAATCCCTCACACCAAGAGAAATCAAGAGTTTTGCAACCATTTTTTAATATACTAATATATATTAGTATATTAATATAAGTAATCTAATCTTCATTACCTATTAAATTTAAGTACAATGACTACCATTATATTATTGAAACATAAAATTTACAGAAAAAGATACATCAAACTATATTATAATATAATATATTTCTAGCCCAACCAACATAGGAGAAACATCGCTCAACAGTTTGAAAAAAATAATAGCCAAAAGTAAAAATGATGCTAGTAGCTCCAAAAAGATGAAGGTTTTGAGAATGTTTGTTCAAATGTTTAAGGTTCGAATGTTGCTAGTGCATGATAGTTCATACAACAATGTGTAGAAGAAAATTGTACTTTAAAAGATAAATGTCAAATCTATTTTCAAATAGTTGTCAAAAGATAAAAAAACAATTAAAAAATTAGTTTCAACACTTGACACATTGGATATTATGTGGCTTAACAACAAAGTTTGATTGGTAGTGAAATCAATGAGAAAATAATATTTTAATAATTTTTAGATAGGACGAACAATTTTATTATTATTTTTGATTAATCAGATTATATTTATAACTTTTGTTGTAAATATTTTGTATAAAATGAATATAAAATATAAAATAATTTTGTGATCTTTAATTTACATTAATTTATTTTTTTTATTTTTTACGTCGAGAGGCATTATATAGTGAAAGAAATGAAGGAATATTTTGTGTGAAGTTTTTGAAGCTACATTGAAAATGACAGGCAGGTGGAAGTCATGTGATGCTTTTGCTCTTGTTAATTAAAAAAAATCAAGGTAAAAGATTGAAGTTAAAAATACATAACTATAAAATTGAATCGCATTATATTCCAAATGAATACTATTAAATTTAAGAGGGAGTTATGGTGTCTTTCTGCCAAGTTTGATGAGACAAAGATTTGAATATTAAATACGTAAATTTTAACCCCCTTATTAGAATGAAGGAAGTAGGCCATCTTGAATTGGCGGATTTTGTTTACATTGAAATTATATTATATTTAAGAAATTATTATATTGCCTTAATCGGCATCTTAGGCTTAATCGTGCCTTGAAGATTCCTTAATTTAACCACCAAAGTGGCGTAACCTCCAAAGAGAATATCAACAGCTCCAAATTTATTCTTTAGGAAAGATTTCCTTTGATAAGATATCGCATTTGACATTATGGTGAAGGGGAGGGAGAAAATTGTGGAGATGGTTATCGTAACCACCCAATACCCAACCGATCTTCAGTTTTTGAAAAATATTTTCTCACGGGAAAAAAAAAAACTCACTCATTCATGGTGGGAAGAGAGGAAAAAGATACACAGGTTTCTGAATAGAAAAGAAATATGAGCTAATGCGAGGCTGGAGGGAAGAAGATAACCAACACACTAAATTTAGACAAGACTCTTAGAAGCTTGAATAATATATAAGAGCAAAGGGACACCTTCAACAGTAGTTGCTTGAGCAGAAGAAAGCTAGGAGTTCTTGTCTTGGTAGAACATCACAGCCTTGTCAAGCTTCAGGTTTTGCTTTAGGCACATATTATTCTCTGAGAATTTTATACTTGAAAGATATAGTTGCCATTCTAATACAAGAACACCTTTGATAATATTTGTTGCTTGCATTTTCTTCCTAAATTCGTTTAGGCACTTTCTTGATAGAGAGAAGCTCAGGAATAAATTGCAGCAGGTGTCTTATCATTATCTATCCTCCTTTAGCCGCTTCGTTTAACTCAGCCTATTACTTTTTATTTCTTAAATACATCTTATACTTTTTATACTTTAATTTATTTAATTTGATCGGGGTTTATTAATCAAATTCTATCTGTGAAGCCTTGAGTTTATCCTATTCTAAAGGTGCAAAATAAATAAAATTCAATATAAAGAAAACACATGGAACACCTCAAAGATTAGCCTAAGGAATGATAACACAAAGAAAGATAGCAAAATAAGGGTTTTAAATGATTATACCTTTGTGTTGTTGAATCCCTTGGTTGGCCCTTGATGTTTGAAAACTTGTGTGCTCCTTGGATGGCTATGGAGATGGTTAGATGCAAGATGAACAATATGATAAAATATAAATGCTAATGGCTAAATGACTTGATTAAATGGCTAAGATAATGCTTGCAAATTGAGTAAGCTATTTGGTAGCATAAGGGTGCAATTGACTAAGTGTTCTTAAAATGCATTAAAAGGGTATTTATAGAAGAATTTGAATTCTCTAGAGAATTCAATGGTTGAGATTAAGCCACCAAGGCCAAGATGAAGGGCTATGGTGAGTTGAGGACTCACAAGCCCTCACATCTTGACATGTGGAAGGTGAAGTGGCCTATGATGAAATGATGTGTAAGTGAGGTGGAATAAGGACAAGTGATGTGAAGGAAGGACAAGTACCTTGGGGGATGAGAAGATTTCCTCAAAAAGGGACTTTTTATCCCCAAGTGAGAGTGAAAGTGACATTTGAAGAATTTTAGAATTCCTCAAAAATCTCCATGGGAAATGAGAAATCAGTTGGAGAAATAAATGTGAATTAAAAATTCACATGCTTGGGAGAATCTAGTGGATAAGAGAGGGTTTCCAAAAAGGTGGGAATTTTCCACATGTGAGTGATGTGACAAGTCAAATGTTCTAGAAGTTGCATGGGATAAGGAAAACTTTGGAAGAATAAATGTGAATTAAAAATTGACATGGGGAAGAGAGGAGTTTTGGGTGAATAAAAAGGAATTAAAAATTTCTTGGGAGATGGGGAGTGTTGACCAAGGTACTAATTAGGCTTAATTGATCAATGATTAGAAGATGATTACTGACTAACAAAGGTTAATAAGCCAACTTGCAAAATTTGGAGGATATGACATGTCTTAATCAAGGATTAGACATGTGCACATCTCTAATGATGAGATTAGAAGATGGGTTAAGATTAAGGAAAAGGATGTGACATGTGAGGAATTAAATAAATAATTTATTTAATTCACTTGATGAAAGGAGGATTAAAGAGATAAGGTATTTAATTATTAACTAAATACCTTAGGGATTTAGAAGAATTAAGGGTATTAATTAAATAATAGCAATATTACTTAATTAATGCAAATAAGAGGATATTAGATGAAAAGGGATAAATTTGGACAAATGCAAGTGTCCAAATTTAGGTGTCTACATTTTTCCCCTCTTTGAGATGGTGTTACGAAGTAGCATCATTTCAAATAATATTAAAACATAGAACTCAGAAGAATACGGTTAGATTGGAAAAGATGCCCCAGTCATTCAAAGGAATGGCTAGGAAGGAGAAATGATTGAAGATTAGGGATTGACGATGCCCCCTCGAGAGTACATATGGGTTCAAGAGAACATGAGTGTGCTCTTGAAATGGATGAGACGATGAGAATGGAGATGAGGAAGATGATACAAAGTGATGGGTAAGAAAGGATGAAAAGGTAGCAGGAGATTGGGAAGCATAAATGGATGCAAGGACTAAGGTGATGTTGCCCCAATCAATCCACAAGCCAAAGTGGGTTGATGATGGATGGAGTGTTGTTGATGAGGAAATGATATATCTTTAAACAACACAAGGATAGGAAAAGATACATCCCAATGAGGATGAGGATGAAAGTGTTGTTGATGAGGGAATGATACATCCCAAAACAACTCCCAAGGATAGGGAAGGATACATCCCAATGAAAGGGTTGTTGATGAGGGAAGGATACATCTCGATGATGATGACGATGGTGAGGATTGGATTAAGGCTTGTAGCAAGGCTAGGAACAAGACCAAGGATGTGATTAAATGATTTGTGCTAGAATGGATGAGGATTAGATTGGGATGCAAGATGGTTAAAAAGATGCTTAGAATAACCAATCTATAGTATTCTAAGAAGATTGAAGGGATGGTTATAAGAGATTGGATGGATAGGCGAGGGAGAGTGATGATGGATGAATGGATGGGGGGGGATTTTGATAGATGAGAGGATGGGGGATACATGCAAGATGATGGAATGGAAAATGAAATGCAATGTGAATGCAATTTTCCATCTTCAGAGCACTGATTTTTGTTGTAGCTTAAGACACAAAATTCCAAGGTATGGAGAACCAAGTTCGATTCATGTATAATACATAAAACAAGCATAATAAACAAGAAGGCTATCCCAACACCCCAAATTCATGAAGACCTTTGGCTCGCCGTGCATCGATAACCACAAGCACAAAAGGGATGCCCCAAAGATAACACAAGATCTCGATCTTGCAGTGGGTACTCACATGGGACACGTAAACCAAGAAAACAACAACAAGAAAAAAATCAAGATATGCCCCATGCTAAATCCGGGCTAAAACGCATCCATAATATGTGGGTGGATCATGGTGGCCTTGACAAGTGATGATAGGGAGCCTAACCGATAAAACCAAAAGTATCAAAAGATCGCAATCAATTCGTAACGCCCTTCAATAAGCATGATCAAGGGGATGGATGGGATTGATGAGGTCTATTAAGAAGGATGCATCCTATTGAGAACAAAGATGGATACTAAACTAAAAAATCATTATGACACAGGATATTCAAAACTGATTGGATCTGATGATATAGGGTGGGATCTCATTTGTGAAGAACCAGCCAAATAAGGCCATACCCGATGACACTCCATTACGAGATAATGACATGACTCGACACACCCCTAAAGACCTGGGGCTCTGGCCTATACAAGAGACACCTTGCTTATGTGAAAGCCAGCCCCCATTCCCACTGATGCAGCCACCGGAGGCCGATGATGACATGATTGACAAATGCCCCAGGGGCGGATCAAATGAACGACCTTGCCTACATGAAAGCGCAGGGGCAACGTAGTTTGACTAAAGGACCAAAGACAAACGATGGATAAAGGATGATGAGATAACCCTAGATAAGGGGATAAAATGATGGGACTGATACGATAAAACAAGATAGACTTGTTGGATAGGATGGGACGATGGTGACTACAATGGAATTAAGGATGGGATAATATTCAACGTTATTGTTCTGGCACTAATGGCAAGGGACAGCCATTATGTTGATGGTGATTGCAAAACCACACCAGCACAGGATGGCATTGGGTTGTATGGGGGGAGTAGCCCAGCTGTATTGACCAATGACAAGGGATTATGGAGTTGGGATGAGGATAGAGACAAAACGGGATAGGAAGATAAGGATGGGGAGATGTAAGGGATGCTAGTGATGGATGGATGGGGGGGATGGGTGGATAGGGAGGGGCAAAAGGGATGGTGGAGGAATAAAGGGTGGATGGAATGGAGGGATAAATGGAATGGATGCCCCACAAATGTGGGGCATGAGGGATGGGAGATGGAAAGATGGGAAAATAAGGGAGTGATATGGATATGGATAGGATGCATGGATAAGGAAGGGAGATTAATGGTAGCATGATGGGTGGACAAGGAAGGTAGATGAATGAAAATAAGGATTAGGATAATGTATGGATGAGGGGAATGAATTCCAAGAGGTGTCCAAAGCATGTTTATATGTTTTCCCCTATCAATATCAAGATCAGAAGGAGGATGGAGGAATTGGGATAAATGGGATATTGCAGATAAGATGTGGATGGTAGGGGGGATGGAGGAGATGGTTGAAGGGGATGAAATTGCCCCCAAGTGCAGAAGGAAACTGGATGGGGGATTTACGCATGACGCTTATTTTCTAGGTTTTCATCATGGCATTTATCCAAGGTGCTTGTTTTCCAAGTTTTCACCATTGGACAAATTATTTCTCTTTACTATTTTCTCGATTTTTTATTTTTATTTTTATTTTTTATTTTTTTTTTGACTTTTTGGATAGTATGCGGAAGGAGATGGATAAGAATAGGGAGGTGGATAAGGGGATTTAGAAGATATGCAATAAGGAGATGGATGAAGGACTCAAGCATCAAATTCCATATGAATTATTAAGAGCCCATGTGTGAAGCGACTGTTGGATGTTGGTACAACCTTATTAGGATAAATGGATTATGCAAGAGGATGAATTAGAGGGATTTGATGGGGGAGATATGTAGGATAATCGATGGGATGTTGGAAAGTGTATGGGTGGAATGATGGGGTAGATGTGTGATGGGGAGATGTGTTCAGGACCAACATTGGCACATATGGTGGTGGATGTGAAAGGATAGGAGGGCTAGTGGATGGAGAATGCGGGGATGATGGAGGAGATAGGATAGTGCATTTTGGGACATAAGGACCCAAAACAGATTTAGGAGATGGAGGATTTGTATGACTAGCTTTTGGAGTAGCAACTTTGGATGTTGTTACGGATTTTTCATTTGAAGGTAAATTGCATCTTTTTTCTTTGGGATCCACATGGTTTTGATTTGTGCTTTGGTGGGCCTTTGTGGCCGATGGGTTTGATTTTGATTGTGGATTTGATTTTTCTTTTCTTCACCATGTCTTTTAGAGGGGACATGGGGAGCTTTATATTTATGTGGATGTTTGGATTTATGCATTTTTGCTTTAGCATCCAAATTTTTTTTGATAGCAATGGGATGGGTACGAGGAGATGGAGGATGTGGAGCAATGGAGGTAGGATTATGAGGATTACATGTAGATGGAGGATGTGTAGATATGTGCCTTTGTTGATCCTGATTAGGGGACATGAGAGTGGGATGTTTATGATGGGTGAAATGGAGGGGTGATGGATGGATGAAAGGATGAATAGGACGAGATGGAGGAGGTGATTTTGGGATATAAGGGCCCAAAATAGGCATAGTGGGTGGAGGGACATAAGGACTTAAAATGGATGGAGCAAATGATGGAGGAATATAGATGGTTGTTTTGATGCGGTACGATGGAGGAGGGGGGATGGCAACAAATGATCTGGGGGAGCAATGGGAAGAGCCTATATTTCTTTTGGAAGAGGCTCGTTGAGGACGTCTAGAGGTTGTGCCAACATCTTTAGATTTTGAGTCTTGAGAAATATGTCCAAGATTTTGCATACATATTTGTTCTTTGACCTAGATGGGCTCTAAAATACCTTGCTCATGAAGGCCTAAACCTTTTCCTTGATAGTTCATGTTCTTGAGCATTCGATCCATGATAGGATTTTTGTTATTCTGGAAGAATGATGCGATCCCATTATTAGGTGGAGGAGGATGGGTGGCGTATATGATTTGTTTTTCTTCTGCAAGGAGACCACCATGGAAGAATGTGAGAGTACCAAGGGGATATACAAGTGGTGAGGGGATAGTAGGTTTAGGCGACGATGGAGGATCATGGGATGGAGATGATGGGGTAGTGACATCTTGAGAGGGACAAAGTAGGGGTAAGGGATCAAGAGAGGGATTAGGTGACATGATAGGATCTGGATTTGTGGCAATAGGCGATAAGGGATGGAGTGATCGAATCTTGAGTATCAGGGGGATCATGGGATGGAATGGATGGGGGATTGTGATCTTGAGATGGGACAACAGGATCTTGATGTGGAGAAGGGGATATGTTGGTATGCTTTGGATCAAGCTCTAGGCATGAGTCTTCTTGTGTGGGTGGTATGATGATGGAGTCTTGAAGGGACTCTTCAAGTGGGGGAGATGGAAGGATGGAGGATTCATGAAGTTCATGGGAATGGATTTTGATAATACTAGGAGTGGGAGGAGTGGATTGGATTTACGAATCTGCGATGGGTTGGGAGGATCTAGGAGTAGAGGGAGTGAATTGGATTTGACTATCTTCGATGGACTCAATGGATCCTGGAGTGGGAGATGGGGGTTCGATGGATTCAGAGGGTTTGATGATTTCAGCTATTTGAGTGATGCTATGGGTTGTAGCATCAATGATGGGTGCGATACGAAGAAGGGTCTTATCACTAGTGACCGTGGATGATGGATTGGGATGACATGGTTCTACGATTTCAAGTGGTGGAGTTGGCGATGTCTTCTTTGTCATGAATCCTTGGAGAACTTCTGGAGTGAGAAATTTGCATGCTCTAGGCTTAGATGGTGAGGTAGGAGTGGATGAAGGATTAGGGATTGGTGGAGGATTGGGATTGGGTGTAATACTGGGAGTAGATGGAGGATTAGGACATGGTGGAGTGGAAGATGGAGGGTTAAGATAGGGATATTGGGATGGTGAAGTAGGAGAAGAGGATATGGACGGTGGATTAGGACAAAAGGATGTGGGTGGTATATTAGGACAAGAGGATGTGAGTGGTGTATTAGGACAAGAAGATGTGGATGTTGTATTAGGACAAGAGGATGTGGATGTTGGATTAGGATAGGTAAATGTGGATGTTGGATTAGGATAAGAGGATGTGGATGTTGGATTAGGATAGGTAAATGTGGATGTTGGATTAGGATAAGACTGTGTGGATGTAGAATAAGGATAGGAAAATGTGGGTGTTGGATTAGGATAAGGTGTAAATGTAAGATTAGGGTGACAGACTGGTATGGAGGATTAGGATAGTGGGAATATGTAGATGAAGGATTGAGATAGGAGGATGTGGATGGAGGATTATAATAGGGGTGTTGGGATACTGGATTGGGATAAGAAGTCATGGATGTCAGATAAGAAGATGATGTAGAGGGAGGATATGATAGAGATGTGGGTGAGGAAGATAATGGATATATCCTTTGTTAAAGGTAACATAAGGAACATTATTAGGCGTGGATGAAGACATATCAGGATAGCTCAAAGGGGGGATTGGATTTTGGAAAGTGATTGGGGAAAGCTTACTAGCAATGATAGCGTCAAGGGGATCTATGTCATATTCTTCTTGATTGACAAGATTTTCATTATCATCATCGATGTAATTAGGGTTTCCCTTGACTACTATTGATGGAGGATAAGGGTTCATGATGATGAATTAGATCAATATGGATTAAAAAGATGGGGATGGACGATGAAAGGATAAATAAGATGAATTGGAAGAAGATGGAGGAAGGGATCTTAAGATTTGTTTCGATACCCAAAGATCTCAGATGGATTAAATCTCATATTAGGATTTTGGTTAAGCTCAAATTGGGATTAGATTAAAGCTCAGATTAGGATTGGATTGAAGGATATGATGGGATTGGTTCCACAGGTTGGATTTGGAAGTTGGATCTATTTATTGTCTGTTTGCCAATTTTTTGCTACAGAGGGGCAAACTTGCCCTTCCGGGGCGGACCTACCCTCACAGAGGGGTGAACCTGCCCTTTTGTAGGGCAGGTTCGCCCCACTGCAGGGCAAGTCCACCCCACTACTTTTAGACTCTCCGAGCGAGTAAACGGGTCGTCAAAATGAGGAGGCAGGTGATTGAAACGGGGTATTAGATAATTGGATTGGGGAAATAAATGATCGGATTAGGGGAACGAATGATAGGAGTGGATGAAAAAGCACTCAAAACTGGTAAATGATCACTTAGAATGGATGAATGACTCTTAGGTCACATAGACAAAAGCTCGAAATGATTAAACGATTGATCAACATGGATGAACAACTCTCGAAATGAGGAGATGGATGCTTGGGATGGATGAAAGATTACTCAGAATGAGTAAACGGAGGATCGAGAGGGATGAAAGACTACTCAAAATGAGTAAACGACTGCTTGAAATGGGAAAACGGGTGCCTAAAATGATAAAACAAACGATGAAAAAGATCGTTTGGAGGGAAGGTCCACCCCAATTAGGGAAAGGTCACCCTTCTACAGGGGCAGGTCTTGGAACGAGCAAACGGGTGCTTGAAACAGGAAAACAGTTGCCTAAAATGACTAAACGGATGATGAAAAAGGTCGTTTGGAGGGCAAGTCCACCCCAATTAGAGCAAGGTCGCCCCTCTCAAGGGCAGGTCTTAGAACGAGCAAACGGGTGCTTGAAACGGGCAAACGGGTGCCTAAAATGACTAAATGGACAATGAAAAAGGCCATTTGGAGGGCAAGTTTGTCCCAGTTAGGGCAAGGTCGCCTATTTGGTGAAAAACAGGCAAAAACGGATGCTAGGATTAAGTAAACAGGTGCTTAGAGTGAGGGGTGATTGCTTTGATTGAGGGGATGATCACTTGATATGATGAAAGGATGTTTGAAATAGGGGGATGATTACTCAGAACATGAAAATGAGCATACGGGTGTTTGAAACGGCTGAACAAATGATGAAAAAGGTTGTTTGGAGGTATTGTAGACACCCAAATTTGATCACCCACCGTATGATCAAATTTACCTCTTTATTCATCCATTATGTCAATATTAATTTATTTAATTAATATTACACTTCCCACATAAGGTTCTTAAAGTATTTAATTTAACAATTAAACACTTTATCTACCTTTCTCCTCTCTAAATTAAATAAATACACCAATTTATTTAATTTAGTCATTTTAATCTTTTTGAACTAAAATCAATTTAAAATTCTTCTTTTCTCTCTCCTTGTCACATCCTCCATAATCCATCTCTAATTTGGATTAATTTAATTAATTCATAATTAAGATGTGCATCCTCTTAATGAAGGATTAATGTCACATCCTCCTACATTTGCCACTTGTCTTTAATCTTAATTAATTATCATAATCAAGTATTTTCACAACCTTAATCAAAGTCATTAGCCATTTTTAGTACCACTTTTTAGTCAATCCTTCCATTTGCCTTTCTTGGCATTGACTCTCTTTCCTATGTGAATTTTTAATTCACTTTTATTCATCC
>VDFB02345808.1:0-32109 GCA_007258455.2 Sequoia sempervirens | reverse complement strand
ATACAAACCTAAGCTACTATTCATGGAAAAGAATACTTCAAGTGAAGTATAACTTCAAGAACTGTCCATGAATAGGCAGTTCAAGAATATCCCCTATCATATCTTGGAGGAAGTAAGAATCTTCACCCACTTACCATTAATTAAAAATGGACCCAACCAGATTGCATCAAACTTCCCATGCTTCCCTTTATCTTCAAGTCTAGCATTCCACATTAAAACCAAATCTCCATTTTTGAAACTCCTTGTAGTTGTCCTCTTGTCATATAAATTCTTTACTTGCAACTGTAGCTTTGCATTTCTTTTCTAGGCTTCCCTCCTGGTTTCATCTAATTCTATAAGATCTTCCACTCTCAATTGCATCTCATCATCAATTTCATTATCATACATCTGGACAAACTTATACATTTCCATTAAATTATTTTGGGGCAACCTTGCATTTATCCCATAAACCAAGTCAAATGGGGCACAACCTATTGCCTTCTTCACAGTTACCCTGTCTACCCAGACTGCTAATTTTAGTTTAGAATCCCAAGCCCTTTTATTTTGATCTAGGATTCTTCTAATGATCTTCATCAAGCTTTTATTGCTTGATTCTGCTTGTCCATTTCCCTGTGGGCGATATGGTGATGAATAAGAAATTTGGATGCCATGCTTCTCACAAAATTCTATGTATTCCTCAGATCTGAAACACATTACATTATTTGATACAATCCTTTCTAGACATCCAAATCTAGTCAATACGTTGCTCATCAGGAAATCAATTACAACTTTACTAGTGGATTTCTTTGTTGGAATTTCTTCCACCCACTTATTGAAATAATCAGTGGCCACCAATATCCATGAGTGACCTCCACTATATTTACATGCTATTTTCCTATAAAATCAGTACCCCATTGCTGGAAAGGAGCTTGTACTATAACTGGTTTTAGAGGCAAGTTACCAGAAAACTTTAACTTACTAGAGAAACATTGACAATCATCACATGTATTCACTAGCTAGTATGCATCCTTAAAAACTGTAGGCCACCAAAGTCCAGCCCTCATTATCTTATGTGCAGTTGTTTTAGCCATATAATGCCCTCCACAAACTCCACCATGCATCTCACTCAGAAGTCCTTGTACTTGATCTTGGTCAACACACTTCAACATGACACCTCTCCATTCCTCCACCAGAGCTTTCCATCTACAATAACATACTTGATAGCATGTAACTTCAATGTCCTTTTCTCATTTTCATTCAAGTTGTTAGGACATTTCATTTTTTGCAAATAATAAATCACATCTCTATACCATTCAGAATGTTCCATATCACATATATGTGATCTATTTTCATCTTCTAGCATGTTTATCTATTTTTCTTCCAAATTACTTTGGGCCATGAGCTTGGCCAATCCTTGTCCTCTCACCAGTTTAGTGATCTGGATCTCAATATTAAAATCTTGGATCTTGTTTATCCACCTACACCTTCTTCCCGATACTTCTTGTTGTGTGAAGATGTCCTTAACAGCAGTGCTAGGCACATATGCAATTACAGTAGCTCCCATCAAATAAGGCCTAAAATCTTTTACTTCCTTCACCAATGCATATGCTTATTTTTCATTTATATCATACTTAAGTTCTGTAGCTTGTAAGGATTTACTGAAAAAGGCTATAGGTTGTTCAAAACATTCTGCATTCTTTTGTAATAACATAGTTGCAATTGTGTGGAATGAAGAAAATGAGAAAATCTATAAAGGTTTGGAAAAATCAGGGGTTCTTAACATAGGAGCCTCCTTTATTGCTTGCTTAATGGCTTGGAAATCCTGCCCAGGCTCCTCATCCCATTTAACTTTGGCTCCTTTCTTGAGAATTTTAGAAATACGGTGAACTATCTCAGCAAAATTTGTCACAAACCTCCTTAAGAAGTTTATTTGTCCAAAGAAATATTATATTCCTTTGAAACTTCGAGGTTGTGTAACTTTATCAATTGCAATTACCCTCTCTAGATCAATTTTTACTCCATCCTTGGAAACTATATGACCCAATAATTTTCCTTCTAGTACTCCAAAGACACATTTCTTTGGATTCAAAGAAATGCCATACTCCAAGGCCCTAATGAATATTTTCTCTAGATGCTCACAATGATCTTCCTCCTTTTTAGAATATGTTGTCAAATCATCTTGGTAGATCGCCAAAAACAAGTTAATGAAATCTGAAAATGCCACATCCATGGCTCTCTGAAAAGTAGCTCCTACACTTGTTAGACCAAATGGCATTCTTACATAAACATATGTTCCCCATGGTGTAGTGAAAGCCTTCTTAAACTACTCAGACTCTTTGACCATAAGCTAATTATATCCAAAAAAACCATCGATCATAGACATTAATTCAAAACATGTCACTCGTTACAACATGGATTCCATATTGGGTAATGGATAATTGTCTTTCAATGAAGACACATTCAAATTTCTGAAGTCTACACATAGCCTGATATCTCCATTTTTCTTCCTTACTCGTACCAAGTTTGATACCCAGGATGAGTGTCTAATTGGCTTAATAATCCCTACATCCCTTAGTTTCATTAATTATTCTTGCATTTTGGGGGCCAAGGTGGGATTAATAGGCCTTTGCTTTTGTCTGAATGGCTTGGAATCATCACGCAAAGAAATCTCATGTTGGAAAAGATCCTCTCTGTATGCCTTAAGGTCATCATAGGACCATGCAAAGACATGCCTAAACTTCCTTAACAAGTCAATTATCATCTTTCTAACTTTTGGTGAAATTTTCTTTCCTATATACACCTTCTTTGGGGATGCTTCTATTCCAAGATTTATCTCTTCCAAGTCATTAGGATGAGAAACAACATAATTATCCTTTGTCTTATCTTGATTATCAAACACTCTTTCTAGTATAACTAGACCCTTGGGAATTGTGTTTGTTTTTAACTGAATGACCTCCTTTCCAAATATAGTATCCTTACCATCAACATTTTCAACAAAAGCTCCAAAGTCAATTTCCTGATTTTCACAGTTTCCCACATAATTCAAAAACCTCAAGATATCATCATCATTATCAAAAATTTGCTAGTTTTTATATTATCAGGGATAGATGGCCTGGTTTGCACCTCAACCTTAGAAATTCCAACATAAGTCATATCATCTGGTTTTAATGCAATGTTGGCTAATAAGTCTGCCACTTTGTTTTGACCTCTCTCCATCCATCCTATGCCAAATGCATCAAAGCTTTCCAATTCATCCTAAACAACATTCCTATACTATTTCAACCTCTTGTTCTTTGACACGTACTTGGATCTAACTTGGGATACCACAAGCTCAGAATCCCCAATTACTTTGATCTTCTTGATCCCATGTTTTTTAGCCAATCTCAACCCCAATAACAAGGCTTCATACTCTGCCACATTATTCATGCATTCAAATAATAGAGTGAAAGAGAACTTGAATGTATTTCCACTTGGTGATCATAACAAGACACCTACACCAGAACCCTCCTTTGAACTTGCACAATCAAAGTACATAATCCACAAGTCATTAGATTCTAACAATTGTTTTATTTCTATATCAATCAATGTAGTAGGCTTATCACAATTGCTAGGAAGTTCCTTAACTCTGAATTCATCTATACCACTATCAATAAAACATGTCATATTCTCAATCAGGCCATGCTCAATCATATGAGGTACTTTTGATTCTCTTTCAATTTTGACATCAATACCATCAATGGAGAAATTAGAAAATGACAAATCACATTGCATGTTACCTCCTATTGATGCACTCCATTTTCTTGACAAAAGCATTCCAAATGAGGTGGGATGTCTACAACTAATACAGTCATGATTAGGTCCTTGTATGGGTACTGAGTCAATTTATAAGGAAATGCTCTGATAGTTCCAATAACTAGCACTTCTCTTGAGTCCATAGCATAACATTTACCTTGAGCAATATCTACTATCAAGCCCATTTCCTTCATTATTTTAACTAGCATAACATTATTTGATGCCCCTGAATCTATCATACAGTTCCGTAAAGTTTTTCCATTTATATCCATACTTAAGAAAAAAGGGGTTATGTTTTCAAGACACATGTTAATAGTATTTCCTAAATACACAGGAGGAATTTGTGACACAATTCCCTCCACTTCCTTTTCTTTCTCTTTGTCCTTTGCTTCTTTACCACTTTCACATTTAGTCTTGTTATCAACAACATCTGTAATCAAGGCTATTGTCTTCTCTTTGTGTTCATTTATTCTCATCATCTCTAGCAAAGGTACAGTTACCTTAACCTAAGAAAGCACATGAAACATGTCTATAGGTGTATACTTAGGAAAATTAGACATCATACCTTCATCATTTTCCTCTTTCTCTGGTTGATTACTTCCTTCCAGCTTCTTTTGCTTCTTATCCTCTGCAACAAGTTTAGCTACCTTTGTAATCACCTTTGTCTTGACCAATGTTGGAGCTACATCTTCGTGAGGCTTTGGGGTCTCATTCCTTTTTGTCCAAACCTTATCATTCTTAGCTTCTCTAACTTTCACAACATCCTTTTTATTATTGACCTTAACACCTTTGTTTTTATCCTTTTTCTCTTTAATAAACAAACCAGCAAGTTTACCCTGCTCACCGCCCATAGTCCTATTTCTCAATTGAAGTGAACTTCTCATTTGAGCAGCCATTTGTTCAGTCAATCTTGCAATCTCTTCTTCTGAGGGTCTCCTTAAGGAAACTGAATCTTCAGCCTACTCGATATGCAAATATTATGATCAAAATCACCTTCCTCATCAGAAAAGACCTATTGATGGTAAACCTCACTTCTCTGCCTCTGATTTAGCACATCAGCTTGTTGTATTTCATCATCAAAGGAACATTCTACCTCATCAATGTATGATCTAGCCATACAAAAATTTACATCATCCTGCTCATATTCCATTGTTTGATGATGAATATCTTCTTCCACCCCCTCAGCAACAAGCAACCAAGCAAATCATAATTTGATCATGTGGATGTTCACACACTTCAATAATTATGGTCTATCCGCTACTAGATTCACTAAATGTTTCATGGGTTTAAGCGATGATCATTTTTTTAGGTTTATGGTTAGGCAATGGTTTTTCATTCTTTCCAATTTGCATTGTATGATAATTTGGCAATCCAGGGAATCCTATCATTTTTATTATATAGTTTTCTCATTTAACATACCTTCTTGCTTATCATTGGGTTGTTTTATATCTTCAAGGTATTGTAAACCTTTTCCCCACTTTCTACAATCTTTAGGTTTGGTAGTTGGAACCCCTTTAGTCTCACTCTTGTGGATTTTTAAGAGGTAGGTCTTCCCACCACATTTCCTAGAAGCTCTGTTACTTTCAACGTTTATAGCCACTTAAATGCATCCCTCATAGTCTGAGGGTCTTTGTCTCTAAGGAGATATGCCATTTTAGCATCAAAAGAATTGAAATATGTAGTTAAAAAAACATTTTCATCAAGCCTTAAAACCTGAAACAACTTCTACATTGCCTTTTGAAATCTTAAGTTAAACTCTGTCACAGGCTCATTCAATGACTTCTTGATGTTATGAAACTCATTCAGCATAAAACTAGCATTAGTTTTACCACCATACTGCTCTTTGAAAAACTTTTCAAACTCCTCCCATGAATCAATACTAGCATTAGTTAGACCTCTATACCAATCCATTGCATCTTCTACCAGAGATTGTACAAACAATTTCATTACAACATCTTCATGTTCTACCTCATAATCATTTAACATGTCCATGAAAGCTTTTAAGTGTTCCTCTGTTGTCACCACATTATTGCTGACAAACTTACTCATCCTTTCTCTCAAATCAACAGGGATGGGATTTGGATAACTAGGGATACCATAAAAGAATAAGGGCCTATATCTTTCCAATTGTATAGTTCGTCATTGAAATAATCCCTCATACATCTTAGAATCAACACCAGACCCTACACCTTGTACTCTATGACCATCTTGATTTGGATTTACAAACCTAGTTGCATGAATCTTCAAGTCAGAATTTTTTTTGGAGGGATTTGGAGTAATCTTAGGATTATTATTTAAGGCATCTTGATGATTTGAGGAGGTTGTAGCTTTTGCAACCTCATATTTACTTGTCACTTTTAGGAAATTGATTTTCCTCTTCATTTATGCATTTGCAGCCTCAATTTATGTTCTTTCCAACTCTTTTACTAGGGCCTCACTCTCCCTTTTAGCCTTTTCTAAGGCAGATTCCATTTGAATTGACACATGTGGCTGGAGATATTGTTGAGTGGAATGGGGAGTCACCTTCTCATTTATCTTAATCCCCTCAACCTTTTTCTTTCCTTTGTCCAAGGCAGGCTTAGGGTTTGTATCACTTGGTTGAGACTTAAATTTATTTGAGGGCTTTGGGTTAGTAGGTTTGGATTGAGCATCAGTGTGGCCTACTAGGATTTCTTTAGACACATAATTTGTTTCCTTATTAACAACCCTCCATACAACTGGGTCCTCAACACCTGGTTTAGGGTCTTCTTTGTTTAGCAACTTCATAGTTGCCAACTGTCTCATTAACCTATCTCTCTTAATCATATCATCCCTCAAGCTTGTTTCCCTCTCCTTTTCTCTTTTCACCCTGAGCTCATCTTGCTTTTGGATTTCCCACCTCAAAGAATTGATGTCTCCAAAAAAATCATTAGGGTTAGGCAAAGTCACATCAGAACTTGATGTATCACTTAGATATATTAGATTGACCTCTTCCAATACATGATCAAACAGTAAAGGATTTACACAATTTTTAGTAGGAGGAGGAGGCACATCACTAGTGCATTCTCTATGATGGCTTCGACTTCTACTCCTGCCTCTCCTCTTTTTAGCATATTTGACACTAACAACCCCTTTATTTTGACATGTCCCATCTTCTTGAACCATTGTATTA
Source organism: Sequoia sempervirens (assembly GCA_007258455.2). Lineage (NCBI taxonomy): Eukaryota > Viridiplantae > Streptophyta > Pinopsida > Cupressales > Cupressaceae > Sequoia > Sequoia sempervirens. Next base: position 25,187 of record VDFB02345808.1, on the reverse strand, counting down.
AATAATGCATCAAAAAATCCACAACTATCTGAATCTGAACTTCTAGACACCTCTTCAAGATTTTCATGGATAGGGTTTAAATAATTAGTTGTACCTTGGTGTATAGGGTTCTCTAACATGGGAGCAACATTACTAGATTCTGGTCTTTTCTTTATCCAATCCTTCTTCTTTATTTTGGGAAGTTCACCTTCCAATTTCTCTTCTGGATGATTCTTCATGAATGACCTGGTGTTCTTCATTCTTCGTACTAGTCCAAGATTTCTTTCCACTTATAATAAACCTTTCAAAATAAAATGCACACTAGTGCAGAGACTTCAGAGTAGCCACCCAATTAGCTTGGGATTACCAAATACCTCAAGGTACGTGGTAGAATATGAAATCCTTTGGAACTTCGTACTGATAATACACTAAAATGCTTTACAACATAACTCGGAATGCTTATGAAAACAAAAGAAGTGGACAAACCTTAACATAGAACTAGAGGCTCAACCTTCAAATCACAAAAACACTATGAAAAACTCTATACAAAATGGACAACCGACACACTGACAAGGAATATTCAAATTAGTCCCCAGTAGCATTGCCATTTTGTTGGTTTAACTTTTACACTGTAACCAGGTTTGTCTTCTAATCTACCTATGGAATTGCCAAATCCAATCAGGGCTAGCTCGAAGGACCTAGACCAACTCACGAGGACTTTAAAATTCCCTCCTACACTTCAGGTTCTACAAGACCCGAAAGGGTGATCCCTTAATGTGTTTATAACCTCTACACCAATATCATAAACAACATTAACATATAACAAATTATCTCACTTAATAGCTCAATATAATAGGATAATACTAAAATAAATTGGTTGTTTATCACTAATATCAACTATTTTGAGCATGAGATAATTACAACAAAATCCATAATATATTTTTTCATTGATTTACAACTTGTAGCAAGCTCTAGGAAAAGACAAATAAATATTGAATTATACAAATGAGCACAACTTAGATCAGTGCCATATATCCATTGGGGAGTCAAATTCATAAGCACCTAAAGGTATATGATAGATTTAACACGTAACATATGAAATCCCTGATAACATTGCATTCTAATCCAATACTACTTACCAAATCCCTATACAGAACATACCCACCTATAATCCCATTCAAGTATTTTAATTAATTCCTTGAATGAAAGCTAAAATAAGGATCATACACACCACAACAGTAAGATGATTAAAACAACCCTTAGTTATTTTATTCAAAGTTTAGATATGTGTGTACAATGGAGAGACATGAGCTTGAATTTATCATTTCAACTCAAATACTAGTACTGTTATACAACATTAAATCCTCATGAATTCAAAACTTATTATAGACTGACCTAGAACCTAAATTGTATTTATCTCTAAAATCATCTATCTTAACAATGTACTCTGCAAATTCACCTAGACTCGACCCAGAATTGTCTAACTTGCTAACCCTTACTTCTAGCCTTGAAATCCTTCTTATAGAGAATGAAGGAGCAAACAAGCATTGGGCCAGGTAAGGGGCACACACCGTCACCAGTCGAATGAAGAATTCCAGATGGTGTAATGCGTATGTCACAGCCAAATGAAACACCTGTATATTCAAAAACTGGCCATAATGGCAATCATCCTAGAGAACAATCTCGTATTCTTTCATCACCGCTGGTGGGCTTATTTGATGCAAATTCAAATTTAGCCGTCAATCCTTTAGTTCAATAAAAATCATTTAATGGCTACCTTTTAAAAAATAGTCTAATACAATCAACAATGTGACGTGGCCCACGACAATATACATGTCATGAAGGAAACTAATGGCTATTGTTCAATATCGCAAACTAAGAAAACATCATCGCAGATGGCGCAACCGCTGGATCTTTATCACTGCAGGCTTCTTCAAGATGATCACCATCCTTTTATTAACTGTCGAGCCACTCTTCCTCGTTATTACAACATCGCCGATTTAAAGCTTAATGGTATCTTAGGAGTAATTTCTTAGTCCCAACCTTTAAATGCATTTAAGGCCAGATAATGTTTCCTTTATTCTTTTAGCTTCATCGGATGAGACACGTGGTGCCTGCCTGTGGTATCATGATGTTACAATTTTGGATCACGGGATGGTAGGGAACGGCTGAGATGCGGTTAGACTCAACTTCTAATCTCCACCATAGATCTTCTTTGACTTGACTAGTTTCCATAATTTCTCCACTTTTGCTCATTTATAATGAATTCCCTGGCCTTGTCAAATATTTCATTTTAAATTTTTTGCTTTGGAAGCAATGAAACATTTAAAATATATCGCACAAAATTTTCCTCGGGCCCCACCTTGGAAGTCCATGTGGCAGCCGCCCGTGATTTCGCAATCAACCAAAGCACCATCACAGGATGGCGGGGAATGGCTCAGATCAAAGGACAGTTGATGAATGATCACGCAAATTTGATCCCCCATATGGGACACATGGTGCCTGCCCACAATATCGCAATCCTTCAATTTCCGATCACGGGATGGTGGGAAACCATTGATATCTGAAGGCGATGATCGACGGTAGCACAAAATTCATCCCTTTGCAAAATAAAACATTCATTAAATGGAAAGGGGACATTACTAGGCCGTCGATAAACAACAACATAAGTTGTTTTGAAAAAATTCAGCACGAGGCTAACCCAGACTTAGGAAAATAAAACTCGTGAAGGAAATAAAACATTAAGACCAAAGGGAACCAGCCTAGATGAAATGATGGGACATAAGATGTTTTTTTTAAAACCCTTCATAAAAGGTAACAGTGAAATAGATCCTGAGCAAGGCATAAGGTAAACACAAGGGTTTAACATGAAGACAAAGCTAAAACCCCAGCCCTTGGAAATTTTCCAACACCATGAAAGACTAGTGACATAAGGTAGGGAATGAGTGAAACATTAGGAACAAAATTTGAAGTTCCATCAGATATCATCCCCAAAAGCTAGGGTTTGCTTTAATAGTTTCACAATGTTTTCAATTTATTTACTCCAAACCCTAATGAATCTACTATGAATTCGATAGTTGAGGTGAAAGGCATCTGCTTACCTTGCAAGCTAGTGGAGGGTGGTCATAGATCAACAATTTATTTCATGTGCACAAGTTCTCTCAGCTCCTTCTCTTAAGTTAAAAAATAACAAGTGAAAATGATAAAAGAGATGAGGGTTTATATAGGCTAAAGAGCATTAATGGCCGCATAATGGCCGCATTAGTTCCTTGATATGGTGGTAGTTGGATAGGTGAGGTGTGGAAATGCATGCTAATGCAACCATTTGGCTAAGACTTGGGTGGAAAAATAAGGTGTAGAGCCTGTAGTGTAGGTGAATGCCAAAGGTTGGTTTCCATGTAGCAATGAAATAGGAGTGGTGGTCCGCAACAAGAGACTTGCAGCTATAGGTCTACCAAGGGCAATGGACATGGTGGAAAGCAAGAGACAAAGACCCACATGCTTAGTTCTACAAAGGAAAAAAACTTAGTGAAATTTGAGTAGGTGAACTTGGTCAAGGTGATTTTGATGACTTTGAAGCATGTGACCAATTAAAGCTCAAAAATAGGGGGCATGCAAAATGAGGTAAGGGAAAAAATGACCCAACGAGTGCAAAACAGAAAGAGGGAGTCCCTGGTCTGAACAAGGCATGTGTTATAGGCACAAAAAATGGTGACTCTAGTGGGAGAATGCTCCCGAGCATTCCAAGGGTAAGGATTCATCCAAAACCTAGAATCTTTGGTTTCGTAAACTAGAAGCAAGTTTCCTCAAATGAACTAAAGAGTTAAAGGAGGAAAAAATCCTTAGTTGAATTAGATCACAAAATATCTCAGGATTTTGTGTAGTGAGTTGATTCCTTTCCTTCACAAACCATAGAGGACAACAATAAATCAACTAGGACAAGCTACGTAGTTGATCTAACCCCAAAAGTAATATGTACATTGATTTGTTGCTAGTCAAGTGTCCATAAACTCAATGGAGTTGTCACTGCAATCCCCATGATCATTTCTCTATTACCAACTGGGCATCCATAGCCCCAATAAAGTTTCTCATACAACCATTCAGTTGCCTATTTTTTCAATATTTTCCTTTTTATTTCTTTTCTTTTTATATTTCCTTTTGATACTCTTTTACTCAACTGTATAAGCAATGAAGCTTATAGTGGGTTTAGAGATTGCAGTGGTCACAGGAGTAGATATTGGATTTTTTACTTGCATAGGTTTCATGGTAACTATCATATATCTCATGTCAAGAGTATTTAAAGTGTGTATCATGTGTACTTTGAGATATATGTGAAGGGATTCAATCAAGGGTTCCATCCTAGGTCAAGCCCAAGTTCAAGCGAGGAAACCTATTTCATTGAGGAAAAGAAAAAATCCTAGTAACTCATGAAGACTTGTCCAAGGAAAAAAGGGGAGTAGGAAAGCAAAGTGTATCATTGAAGAAATTGAAGCACTACCACCATATCAAGACCGAACAACACCCTCAACAAAAAAAAGGTTGGGAAAACAAGCGAAAGTAAAGAAAAAGAAAAATAGAAAGCAAAGAACCTACCAGAACTATATACAACTATATACAGGGATTGAGCTTAACAAATCAAGCAAGGAAATAATGCTTGAGGTACTAACCAATAGTGAGACGTCCTCTCTAGTGATTTTCTTGAGGTGAAAGGAATTATCTCCTAAAATTTCAAAAATATAAAAGGGTCCAAGCTAGAGCTTGTCAAATTTGTCATGTCCCCCTTTCTTCTCATGGGCCTTGTTCTAGCATAGGACTAAGTCAACAATCCTAAATGCCTTAACTCTGGCTCTATGGTTAAACCATCTCTTGAATATTCTTTGATGTTTGACAAAATTTTCTATGGCTTTGTTATGGACTTCCTCCAAATGGAGTAATTTGGCTAGGTGACTCTCAAGATGATCTTCCTCCTCAAAATGAGTGTTAATGAATTGTAGCCTAGGGATCTTGAGGTGAACTAGAAATATAGGTTCTAGGCCATAAACAAGATGGAATGGGGAATTTCCTAGAGTAGCCTTATGTCTGGTGCAATCTACCCATAGAGAAAAATGCATCTGGGTGTGCCAATCCTTTGGGTTCGTGTCATACAATTTATGTATGACAATTAGAAATTTCTTGTTCATGAATTCAACTAGACCATTCCCCTTAGGATAGTAGTTTGATCAAAATTTAAGAATGATCCCATAATCAAATACCAACTATTAAACTTAAGGGAAGCAAACTCAGGACCATCATTGCAAACTAAGGCAAACGAACAACCAAAATGATTTATAATGAAAATTTCAAGAAAATTAACTATTTTAGTTGTACATTTCCTACAAGAAATTACATCTGTCTATATAGTGAAATAATTAGTAGCAGTTAGAATGTACTTGTGTCCTACAAAATATGGTGGTTTTATCGAACCAATGAAGTGGAGTCCCCACTGAGCAAAAGGCCTTACCTCAATAACCAGTTGCAATGGGATAGTAGTGTACCTTTCCATGGTGACAACGGTTTGACAGATGTGGTATGATCTAATGTGGTTGTGAGCATATTTAAATAGGTTTGGCCAATAATACTTGACCCGTAGGATTTGATGGGTTGTTGAAGGGCTAGATCCATGGCCAGTTCTGAACTTGTCATGAAATTGTTTCAGCACTTCGGCTGCTTTTTCTTTCCCCAGGAACCTGAGATGAACTCCCCCATGATTTTTCTTGTACAACACAACTCCTTGTAAATTTATCTATTTCTTTTCAATCTCAGGGCCCATTTATAGTCTTCTTGTAGCTATGAAGAACATCTATTATTTAGCAGGTAGTAGACGATGTCATCGTATCACTCATCAAGAGAAACATCTTCAAAGTGGTATTGCTACACTATGATTTCTAGATCTATTTCAACCATTGTACGAATGAGGGCTTGCCCCCAGACTAGCTTCATATGCTAGATCTCCATGTCATACTCCTATAATAGTGTAACCCATTTTTCTCTCCTTTCTCCTAGCTCATTTTTCATCAACATGGTCTTAACCACTAGGTCTAGGAAAATGGAAAAAACCTTGTTTCTCAGGATGTAATATCTAAATTTCTTAACTCCACAAGCCAGGGCATATGCCTATTTCTTAATGTTATGATAACACAGCTTTGCATCCTTCAGTGGAGCACTCATAAAAGCAATTGTGTGCTCATTCCCTTCTTCATCTTTCTGCATTAATATGCTGGTGCATGAGTGATCTGAGGTAACGGAGTAAATGTAGAAATGATTTAGATAATTTGGGCTGACCAGCATCTAAGCATCTATAGTAGCCCTTTTAATTTCAGAAAAAGCTTGTTTGGATTCCTAGGTTCATTGTACTTTAGCATCCTATTTGAGCATGGCATTCAGTGGCTTAACTATTTCATCAAACTTTGTAATGAACTTCCTAACGAAGTTGATCTTCACAAAGAAAGATTACATTTCCTTTTTTCTGCCAAGAGGCTATATTTTCAAGATGGACTATATGCATTTAGGATATATGGAGACTCTTTTTTCTGAAATTATGTGTCCTAGAAATTTTCCTTTTCTCACTTCGAAGATACTTTTCTTTGGATTCAGTGAGATACTAAATTTCCTACATTTTTGAAAAACTTTGCACAATTCAAAGACGTGGTCTCCCATTTTCTTGGAGAATATGGTAAGATCATCCATGTAGATGATGATGCATTTCCCAATGATTTCTTTGAAGGCTATGTCCATGGAACACTAAAATATTGCACCTGCGTTGATTAATCCAAATGATATCCTTCTGTAAGAAAACATTCCCCACTTTGTGGTGAATGTCATCTTGTGCATATCCTCATATTGCACCATTACCTAGTTGTATCTAGAGTATCCATCAAGAAACAACATCATTTGCAAACCATTTACAATTTGGAACACTTCATTTAGTGAAGGAATCAAGTAGTTGTCCTCAAAATCTCTTTTTAGATTTCAAAAATCCACACACAATATGATTTCTACATTTTTCTTTCTGATTGAGACCAAGTTGGCCACCCATGTAGAATGCCTAACCAAAAATATGATTCAAGAAGACATCAACTTCTACACTTCCTTGAAAATAATGGGTTCTAGAAGTGCATTGATTGGATGTTGGTGATGCCTAAAAGGCCTTACAACTAGCTTGAGGGGAATGGTATGAGTGATGATCAACTTTTCATACATTTCAGGTCTTCATACCCCCAAGCAATCACATCATGAAATGTGTGTAGTGCATCAACAATTCCTTTCTTTTCTTCCTGGGTGCACACTTCTTCAATGAAAACATTTTTAACATCTTTTGTAGTACCCATGTTATGAGTGTCACATTGATTATCTATTGACTCCTTCTTAGTATGCTAATCTTGATCTCTTATTTGATCTAAATCAAATATTCTCTCCAGCTGAACCATGCCCCATGGTATGGTGCTGGTCTTTAAATTGATTACTCCCTCAATATCAAGCTCAGCTTCCTATGGCTCTACTTCATCTATGATTTGTGAGGAAAACATGTCGGTGCTAGTGATGAAGTCAAGTGTGTTCTTCTCATCATTGAAGATTTAGAAATGGGTCACATTATCTAGTGCCAATGGGGTAGAGGTGAGCTCTACAGTGAATTTCTTTAGGCCAATCAATGATAGGGGCAAGAGGGTGCTCGTTGTTTGGGCTAAGGCACTGACAGTATGATTTTTGCTATAAGGGATTAGTTGAATATTGAATGCATCTAGCCCTTCTATGAGATCCTATACCCTATGCCTATAGTTTTCTAACTTTTTATCATGATAAGAGTATAACTTCTTGTAAGCACCAAAAATCTGCAAAATTGCTTAAACTTCAACACACGTTAGCATGAGTTAGTCCAAACTATACAAATACAATAGTGCTCCTATGAAATACTCCAAGATGCTTCATAATGAAAACAAAATAACAAAATAAACTAATTGAGAGAATAAAAAGCATGGCACATACCTATTCCATAGTGGATTGGTGCTACTTTGATGTGTAAAGTATCCCTTTCATAACCCTTGATAAGCTCTTTGATAGATGTGTGATGAACAAAAGAACAAGAACCTAACTATGAATGATGAACACTATGCTAAATTGGATTCAAATGCATAAACCTGTGGATGAAATTTAGTATAATAATCTTGCATGGATTGTGGATGCTCAAAAAAATAGAGTTCTCTATTTGTAGGAGAGAAGGATGGAGGAATAAGAAAAAATGATGAATGTGGGACTAATGATCAACCAATAGCAAGATGCCACTTGTCAACATGTGAGTGAAAAAAGGTGGAGCACATTTGGATGAATGTGCACATTAATGCAATTCGGTGGAAATTCAAAAATTGGAGAAGTGACATATTGGAGGGAGATAAAGGATGAATTAAATGCCACTTGACTCAAAAAAAGGGCTTGTAAAATTCATAAATGCCAAGTTGGAGGATAAGACACTTGGGAGGGAGAATTCAAATTTAAAGAATATTCCCACTTGGATGCCTTTTTGAATGAAAAAAGAAGATTTAATAAATCAATTAAATTGATTTATTTGCACAAGTTACAAAATATAGAGGATTGGAGGGATTAGGATTAACATTAATCATGATTTGATTAATTTTAATGAAGGCTAGCTGATTTTGACTTTTGACTTAGATTTTAGGATTTAAATAAATCAAAATGAGAGGAAAAATGAATATTAGTGATTTAATTAAATAAATTTGATCTATTCAATTAAATGGAGAACTTTAGAAGATTAATTAAATAAAACTGATTTATTTAATTAAAGAGGAGAATATGATGATTTAATTAAATAAAGATTGATTTATTCAATTAAAAGGGGAAATGTGATTTAATTAAATAAAGATTGATTTACCAAATAATAATTAGTAAAGATACTATCAAAGAAGAATTGGTAAGAAGTTGAATCCAAAGATGTTATCAATCGCATACTTTACGTGTTACATTTTTCCCTCTTTTGAAGCAATGTACCCAATGTAACGCTTCAAAAGAATAAAATTGTTGAGATCAAAACAAAAATAATTCCTATTTTTGGATGCCTCAAAGCAAGTAAAGGCACGTACATTTCAGAGATTGAGGAAAGTCGTTGAAAATGATCTCACAACAAGAGGTTCAAGATGATCGCATGGATGGCGATGATGATGCAGAACAGATGGTTTTTAAGATTCTGAACAACCAATCTATATTATTCCTAAACAACTTAAAATGATGATAATGGTGTTTGAGATGGATGATGTGATGATGACTATATGATTATGCAATGGATGTTATATGAAAATGTATGGTTTATGAGATGCTTAGACTAATAGATCTATATTATGCAATGATGAAAATGTAATGCATGTGAATGATATGTAGCATGTTGATGGTTTGTGGATGGGATTACGTCAGGATGTTTTGATTAATTTTCATGTACCATGTTAGTACGTAAATAAGAAAGAAGAAATGAGATGATGAAAAGAGGATCCAACAAGTCCATGATTTATGAGACTTTATTAGAGATGATGATGAGAGATGGATGATTTTCTTATCAGGAATTGGGATTGTAAAAGGGCTACTTACCTTATGTTTGATAAATATTACGCGTATTATGCGTTAAGGCATAAAGAATCGTGATGGCATTGCAATCGGTGATGGACCTTGACCCTATAATTAGATAGAGTACCATGTTCAAACCTCTAATTTATGGAACCTCATTTAAAATTGCTCATATATTTCAAATATATCAACCGAAGCATAGAAAGTTGAAAGCTCCTATGTGGTCACACACACCTAAAACATCCTCCCTACAAACCAAACAAAGCATGCATGACCAAGGTTATATTACAAGAATATCCAAGAAGCACAATAGAAAAAAGATAATGATTGTTGCCCCATTCCTCTCTCTAAATCCCTTCATTTGGACATCATCGAGAGGTCATTGGAATAAGTGCAATAAGATAAGTCAAAAAGACAAAGATCATAAAAACAAACAAGCTAATGTTCTTCATACCTCTAGCCAAGACTAACCAAAGATGTGCCTCAGTAATGTTGACAACATTGTAGGTTGATGTATCCTAGACATGATGTTATTATTTATTTGGAGACAAACTAGACGTATGAGCTATTAGCACCAAGATCATAGCTTGTTTAATAACCTAGACTTGAGACCTTGGTGTTTTGAGTTTTCACTTTTAATTGGCTAGACTTTTTTATGATTGTTTTACCAAAGGTTGAGGGTGATGATTGATTTATTATGAGTGGATATTTATTTTGGGTGAAAGCGAGATGGGACAGATGGATTTTTTCAAATATTTGGATGTTTTTGAAATGTTTTGAGGCTATTTTTGGTATTTTTGAGATGTTTTACAAATATTCTTTATTTTCCCAATTTCTAATGCTTTTTGTGTTTTCTAAGATTTTGACCAGACAACCAGCACTCAATCTTAGGGGCCTCAAGGGTTGAACACAGATTGTCCCCCTACTCTCTGCATATACACACAGACCATAGTTCAACCAATACAGACTCGATTATTGATGAGATATGAACAAATGGATTGCCAGTTTATTATGACAGACTCCTAAAGAACTGACCTAAATGTCTTGGGGGATAATCAAAGATCAACCTTGCCTATGTTCAAGCTTAGAGATGACATAGTTCGACAACGTGACTCTATTTTGACTTTTCACCAAATTCTTTGACTCTTTTTGGATTTGATATGTTTTGAATTTTTTTGATTTTTTTTTGAATGTTTTGGATTTTTGAATTTCTTGGTTTTTTTTGGATGTTTTAGGATTTTCTTGGTTTTTGGATGTTTTTGATTTTTCTTGTTTTAAGAAGACTTCAGCACATACATGAACTGATTCAATAAGAAATATGCCCCCAAATTGTGATGCAATTGACTATTCCAATATGGGCAAGATAAACAAACCTTAAGAATGGGCCAAGTAGTACTAGGAGGGATAATGACACAAATAGAGGACCAAGCTATGATGCGGATGCGAACGGGTGATGAATGGAGATATGGAATGAAATGGATGATGGATGGATGGAATGCGATGGATGGATGATGCAGAACAAGCCGTGGAGATTCTAGTGGATGGAAAGTTATTATAAAGTGCTTGTTTGCCGTGTTTTCACAAGGTATTTCAAAGAACCACTCAAGTGGTTTTCTATTAGAGAATGATTTTTCCTATTATTGTTTTTAATCCTTTTTCTAATTTTTTTGGATTTTTAGTATTTTTTGATTGTTTTGTATTTTTTGGTTTTATACCTTGGAAGATTGGGCATAAAACTTTTTGAGATGGGAGCTATTCATGGGCTCCTATAGAGGTTCTCCTTCAGGTGTTGATAACTAATATGCTCCTAACTTATAGCTTGTTGTGATGAAGAAGGGTCCCAACCAATTGGGTTCAAATTTCCCCTTGCTATCTGGATTTGGAACGTTCTTCTGATTCTCCTTTAGCATCAGTTCTTTGAATTGAAAGGTCTAACTCCTAATTTTCTTGTTCTAGCTTCTCTTGAATTAGTTTTGATAGACTTACAAATGGTTTAAGGCATCCATGCATCACTCATCTAGTAGTTCTAGCTTGTTTAATCTTGATACCCAATATTCCTCATCCGTGATGAGATTCTATAATGATATTCTCAGGGATAGGAGCTCGATCTCGATGGGGAGGATATCTTCTGATACATAGACCAGAGAGAAAGGGGTGCAACCTACTGGTGTGCAAATAATTGTTCGATAGGCTCATAGAGAGGGATTCAATTTTAAATGCTAGTCACAACCAACGTCATTGACTATTTTCTTGAGGATTTTTAGGATGGTCTTATTTGTAGCCTTAGCTTGGTCATTTCCTTGGGGGTAGTATGGAGTGGAAAAGTAATGTTTGATTTTGAAATTTTGGCATAGGTTGTGAACATCCTAGTTTTTGAAAGGTGTCTCATTATTTGAGATAATGGCTTGAGGGATACCATAGCGACAAATTAGGTAGTTCAGGATAAACTTGGATATCTACTTTCTTGTGATATAGGTCATGGGGATGGCCTCCACCCACTTTGTGAAATAATTAGTGGTGGTGATGATGAACTTATGTCCATTGGATGAGGTGGGGGTAATTTTTCCAATGAGATCAAGCCCCCACTATGAAAAGGGCCAAGGTGTAACAATCGGGTGGAGCTCTTGAGTTGGTGCATGGATGAGATCCCCATGCTGTTGACACTACTAACACCTTCTAACATAATCATGTGCTTCTCTTTCCATTGTAGGCCAATAGTACCCTATCCTTAGTAGTTTCTTGGCCAAGGTCATACTACTTGAATGTGAACCAAAAATGTCATTGTGTACCTCAGTTAAGGTAGTCAAAGGTTCCTTAGGGTTTAGGCAACATAAAAGGGTTCCTTCGATGCTTCTACAAAAAAGGGTATCTTGTAGAATGAAAAAATGAGATGATTTTTTGAAAAAGACTCTTTTGAGATTCGAGGTTATGTCAACAAGGAGGGATCCTATTCTCATGTAGGTTTATATATCATGGTACCAGGGATCATCAGGACCAACAATTTTGCACACAAATTCAGACTCTGGTACCTTGAATACTGGTATGAAAAGCTACTCTATGAGGAATTCTTGCTTTAGCAAGTTGCGTAGGACATCTAGGAGCAATCTAATCATTTCCATGGCATCCACTACTCTATTGCTTTCCCTTGGTAGCTGCTCAAATGTGATATTAATGAAGAACTCCTTAAGGCTTTCCATCAGTTTCTTATAGGGAGAAAACTTGTCATCCTTTGTTTGATACTCATTGTTTACCTAGTTGATTATGAGTTGTGAGTCTCTGTAGACCTTGAGTGCCATGATCTACCATTGCACTACAATTCTCATTCCTATGACAAGAGCCTCATATTTTGCAATGTTATTTGTACATGGAAATGACAACTTGTATGATTTTGGTATGTAGTCCCCTTGTGGAATGATGAAGAAGATCCCTACTCCTCACTCATGTTGCATGTAGCATCAAAGTAAATTTTCTAGTGATCTACCACACTTAGGTTGAAGATGGATTCATCAGGGAATTTTGAGACAAGTGGATTCTCTAAGTATATCGGTGCCTCTACTAATTGATCTATAATTGTGTATCCCTTAATGGCCTTGCACTCCACATACTCAATGTCATGCTCTATTAGAATCATGACCCACTTAGCTGTCTGCCCTATAAGCATTAGCTTAGAAAGTAGGTACTTGAGTGGGTCTATCTTTGCAATGAGCTTTATTTGATGTTCTAGCATGTAATGTCTAATTTTTTGTGCTACAAATATGATTGCTAGACAAGATTTCTCAATGGATGTGTAGTTCAGCTCATGTCCCACCATATTTTTGCTAATATAATAGATAGCTCTCACTTTCCCATTTTCATCATGTTGTGCTAAGAGTGTCAAGAGCTTTCACTATTTCCAATATGTATAAGATCAAAGGTTTTCCTAGAATTGGCGGCATGAGGACTGGCAATGTGAGTAAGTACTCCTTGATCTTATTGAAGGCCTAATCACATTTCTCATCCCACTTGTATGCTACCCCCTTGTGGAGTAGGTGAGAATAGGGGATAGCCTTTTCTGCTAGTTGTGCTATGAATTAGTAGATGGGATGGAGTCTTCCTTGTAAACCCCTTAGCTATTTTAATGTTTTCGGTGCCTCCATTTCAAGGATTTCCTTGACCTTGGTGGGATCTATTTCAATTCCACTCATTGACATGATATACCCAAGGAGCTTTCCTAACTATACCCTAAAGAAACACTTCTTTGGATTGAGTATGACTTTGTATTCCTCTAGCCTATCAAAGATGGAGCCCAATGTGGCTATGTGATCTCATCTTTTCTTGGATTTAGCCAATATATCATCCACATAATCTTCCACAGTTTTATGAATCATATCATGAAAGATTAGTGTCATCACCCTCTGATAGGTAGCTCCCACATTCTTCAACCCAAACAACATCATATTCTATAAATATTTCCCCCATGGATAAGTGAAAGGCATTTTATGTTGGTCATCCTTTGCTATCATGATTTGGTTGTAACCTAAGAATACATCCATTAACAATGGCATCTCATGTCCTGATATCATATCCACAATCATATCAATGTTTGGAAGAGGGAACTCATCCTTGGGACATGCTTTTTTCAAGTCTCTAAAATCCATGTAGATGTAGATGCCCCCAGTGGTCTTTGAAACAAGTACAAGATTGGAGACCCACTCTAGATAATCTCTATCGGCCATATGAATCCTACATCTAGGAGCTTTTGCACCCATTTGGACAATAATGTTATCCGGGACGCATCTTCTTAGCTTTTGCCTCATAGGCTTGCATTAGGATATACAACTAGGTGATGAACCACAACCTCTCGGATCAAGTCCAAGCATGTTGGCAGGGTCCTGCAAAGTTTCATTTTATTTATTTTAAGAATGTAGCCAAGAGTTTTGCTCTTCTAATATGAGAAGGGATTCTGCATGAATGTTATGTGTGGAATTTCCCCATTCCTGTTGACTAGACTGTACTTCTCATCACAAGACCTGCTGACTCCTAATGAATGCACCAAGAGAAAGACTAAACCTTCATCCCCAGAATCTCAAAGAGAAGTTTTCACCATTGGATATAAATATTTATTTCTTACTATTTTCTAGTCAAAGAGTGCCAGTGCGGTTTTCACCAAATACCTAGAGATTATTCTGTCACTTCGCAATTGAAGGATTCAATTATTTTCCCATAGCAGGGCCCATGTATCCAACAACATGATGTTGAACTTTTCTCAGATTCCATATGGCATGGTCCATAAATCCCTTGAATTTCGAGAGCACCTATTATTTCGAATGTCCAAAAATGGTGGTCCTAGTTACAATCGATGAGTTGGGGACAGACTAAAATTATTCTATGGTTTGATGGTCTTATACTCAAAGATAGGGGCTAACTATGAGTAAAGGAGGAAGATTCAAAAGAATAGGTAAATTAGTTATAGATCATCACTATAACACACATAGTTGGTGTCAGCAAAGCTTATGATCACCGCGGATACGGGCAATTGAACAGTGAATTAATGAAGCTGAGAGGCGCTTTGACTTTCAACCAAAGCACCTTGCCAAGTATGGTCACCTTTAGAGGTGTACATCTAAGGCCAAGATTTCTTATTTGCTTCTCAGCAATAAGGGGTTCAAATAGGCCATTTTCATTCTACCTGAGTTTCTTGTTTCTGTCAGAGACCATACCGAGCATCATTTGTAGACGTTTGTTGCTCTCATCCATTAGAAGATCAAGCACAAGCCTTTCATCTTGATATAGGAGACTAGATATATCTTCATCTACTATTTCAACTTAGATCCCCAAATTCTAAATCTAGAGGGGTACTAAAGTTGCGTCATGATTTTTTAGTTGTTGGGTTTCACAGTAAGTCCTAGGAGATTGAGGTAACTCTCCTATGACAAAAGCACATTTCTTCATTCTATAATCCCCACACCTATTGTCTTGGATAATGAATTTGATTTTAGAGATGTCAGGAATGGTAGGTGTCTTTGTCTCAGAAGTGGAGGCTAATGTATCTAGATCTACATATGGAGTTGTGGGGCCTTCATCATTCTTTGGGACTTGGGGGATTTTATAGTATTTTGCTTCTAGGTTCTTGTAGTAGGAAAAGGGTTGAGGATCACCATAGACTGTGACCTCTTGATTTTGATATTAGAACTTGATGCACTCATGGAAGGTGCAAGTGACCACTTGCATCCCATGGATCCATGGATTCCCTAGAAGGATGTTATAAGGAAAATCAAGGTCAAGAACCTAGCATGTGGTTTCCATAATGGCTAGCCACACTTGAATAGGGAGTTGAATAATGCCTTGAGACACTCTTTCTTGATCATCATATGCTATAATTGTGATGCCCTTACCTTTTCCAATGGCATCCCCTGAGAATGACAAATTTTTTATTAGTTTTGGGGAACAAATGTTTAGACCCGCACCCCCATCCACCGAGATCCTTTTGACTTTGTTTTTATGAATTGGGAATTCAAGGTGGAGTGAGTGATTGTGAAATGATTGGGTGGGAAAGTCTTGATCGAAGAAAATTAGGAGATTGGGGTGGTGATATTTCTGACCATAGCTTGGAATTGGTTAGCATCAAGATTCATGGAGATGATGGATGAAGCCAATGCTTCCTCTAGGATTTTTCTATGCACGGGCGATATCTTCAACAACTCTATGATGGAGATCTAAGCAAGGGTTCTTTTTAGCTTGTCTAGGACATTGTAGCCATTAGGAATAGATTTCGGATTGGTGGTGGATGCCCTAGGTGGTTGTGATGCTCCAAAAATGGTGACTTTGTTGTTGCGTGTGGTGACTCCATAATTATCTTTGACTCCCTTGATATTAATGGCAATGACCATTTCATCAATGGATGTGACAATGTGATCATACACATGGTTCACATTGGCATACTTGGTCTTTCCATAGTTGTTCCCTTGGTTATCATCTGACATCAAATTCATGTATATTTTTAAGTCTTGATTTCTAGTTGGTTTCTCAAAGTTTATGATCTTGTCATTGATGAGGTCTTGGATTAGATTTTTCAACCTCATGCATCTGGCTAATGTGTGCCTCTTGATTTTGTGAAAATCATAAAGTTGGTTTCACTTGGGGTTCCTGATAGTTCTCATAAGTGGGAATTTTGATGATATTTTCATAATTTATTAGTTTCCTCATGACTATTTCAATGGGTTACCCAAGGGTGGTATACTTTTTCTTGGGAGGATTTTTGTTTCATTGGGGTGGTCTCCCTTGATTGTTCAGATTGTTGATTTGATTGTTGTGTGGTTTCTATGATACCATGTTGGCTTGAGTGTTGTTACAATTGGTTTTTTGTGGTTGTTGGTACATTTGGGGTGTTTTGTCTGAGCACTGATTATGACCTTTACATCCGCTCACACCATCACAAAAAAAATAATGATGGAAGTCATCATTAGATGTAATAATATGTTGATGTTTTCTAAATCCTAAAACTAACCCTTATTCAAAGAAAGAGCAAAAGAGAAGGGTTCAGAGAGATTTTAAACTAACTCCTAATCATCAATCACAACAATGATGAATGTTGCAAATGGATAGATCCCCAATAAAACCAATCTCTTCTTGATCAAGGAAAAGCCTACAACTACACATAAATGGTACAATCTTCTAAGGAAATTGAATATTTTTAGACTATGAATATTCACCCACATACCCAATTACTGGCGCAATGTAAACAAGCATTCACAATTGAACTAAGCATAATATAAGGCCCAGACTAACTTTACACAACAATATACAATCAGGAAATTGCTAAAAGTATGGACCGAAGATCGATCAACATCATTCACATTTCACCATTATTGCAAAAGAATTGAAAACTAACATCTAATATCTAAGAATTGAGAAAAAGAAACCATTAACTATCAAAGTGTAACACAAAGCTTGTGAAATCAACAATCTAATTGCATTAAATTCTCTAGCATTACATAACAATTTTCAGTCTCTTTCCTCTCCTACAACTACTGACTTGCAGAATATAATTCCTAACTTAGCCAATTTTGTCTTTCTACAACTTCTAATTAGCTATTCTAACCTAGTCTAACCCTAACAAATGATAAGGCACTAGCCTTTTATAGAAAATTACATTTTGGCTAATGGCTTGGATTTAATTCATCCAATGGCTCATATTGCACTTCCAGAAACATCAAGAGGTTACATTTAATTTGGGATCTCATGATACATCATCATCCAATCAATTACATTTAGTTACATTATGACCCAATGACATTAATTTTACAAGGGCAGATCTGATAACAAAAGTGCAATATTATGGGTATTTGTAGGGTATGGGAATACTACTTTTTTGCGAATCAAAATTGATGAAAAGAAAAGGCTTAGAGGAGATCAACTTTCCACCAATATAAATTGTGCTTAATTTAAATTTAATAAATAATTATTATTTATTTCTATTAGAATTATGACCAAGTCCTTATCACAGGTTGGATTGAAAACATCTATAACTTTCAAATGGTCGTTTTTCAATCCAAAAATATAAGGGCCACATTCTATGCTTCCATAATATAGATTAAAAGGAAAATTAAATTTCACAGTTTTGACCACAGGTCGATACGAGCTTTTATTTTAAAAGTTGTAATAAAAAAATCATAGTTAATTGCTTACTTGGAAAAAAAAAACTACAAAAAAATATGCATCATCCGATGAGTCCTCTACTTATATATATAAGATCTTATAAAAAATATTATCATTTTATTATGGTTAGGTGGTCGACAGATTCCATTTGTTATTTTTTCCCGAATTAAAGTACTACCACATTGAAATTTCAAATTTCACCAAATAAATTTTTATTTATTTTTAACAAACCTAGAAGTTGAACCAAATTCAATTTTCTATAGATTTTGTTCTCATATATTTTTGAAATAATATAGATAACTTATTCAAATTTCTTATGTCAAGTTGCAGTAACACCGATTTTTTCTAAATTTCTTTTTGCTATTTAAGGGCTTTTTTCCATGATGATCCCACACATACCCTTCTTCAAAAAAACTTCTATTGAGAATAAATAGCCTACATGCCCTTGTTAAAGATAATCTTCCGGGGCCAGTATACAACTAGTGGCAGTACAAATTCATAGGCAGGTGCATTTGAATAATTTTAATATCTCCTCTCCCAAGCATGCTTTCATATGCAAGTCCCTTGAAAATTAATTACAATCATTAGTACCTCCAAAATCAACCTAGAAAGAGCCTCATTGCTAGTCAAGCATCCATAGCCCCGATGAGGTTATCATTGTGACTCTCCTAAACATAGCTCTACTGCCAGCCAGACATCCATATCCTGGGTAGAGATATTCGAATACTCCTGATAAGTTGAATTCTTTCCTTTTGATTTTCAATATTTTCTTTTTCTTTCTTTTGATATTCTTTTAACCTCTTTTACTTCAACTTGTAAGCATTAAAGATCACACTCAGGGCTGAAAATCATAGTAGCACTAAAGCAAAAATTTAGGATTTTTTACCTAACAAGACCCCAAAAGGACCCTATTGCAACTTGGGGGTTCTTAAGATGTATGAAAGATATAATATTTCAGAGTATTTTAGGTTCAAATCAAACCAATGGCCCATCCTCTTTAAATAAAACATTCAGACCGCTCGACACCAACAAAAGATCTCAACCATCCATTCAAGATACATGATTAAATTCCATCAATGAAATACTCAAAACAGTCGAAGATAATAAAATGGTTGTTGTGCAAATGAAAATATTCCCAACAAAAGTAGAGGGACCCCGAACCAGAGAAGCAACATAAAACCAAAGGCATCTAAACTAAAGCAAACCTAAACTAACCAAAAGAAGAAAGTAGAAGCAAAGTAAAGCAAAGAAACCATAAAGAAAACCTATACTAACCAAGAAAGAAAGACAAGAGAAAAATAAAACTACCTATAGCAGAGCAACTGCATTTATTCTAGTGAAGCTATATACAAAGAGACTCACAACGACTCATTATCAGATAGGGTGAACTGAGACCCACCCCCATACAGTTCATCAATGCATGGACAAGCAACAAGGTGATGGTAATAGTCCTCAAGAATGAAAATTCATCTTTATGTTTAGCAAAATAAGGCTCAATAATGCATCATTCAAACTCAACCTCATCAATATGAATAATCAATAATTGAGGTAACTCATTAGGACCATGATCAACCCATATGCAAGTTGTCTTCCAAAAACTCCCATAATCAAATTGATAAGCCTCATAATTCATAGTAAGGAAAGAAACAACCTAATGTGATGCTTGTTTAAACTGAATGTTGTGTTCACTATCCTCCAATCGTGAAGAGTTGGTCCTAGTATCATTAGGAGGTCTCCAATGATGGTGTAGTATTCCTCTTGCATTCAAAACATGCACAACAAAAACAAAGTCATCAACAAGTAGTGTAGGGTGAGATTCAAATTGAACAAACTCATAATTAACAACATGGAACTTTTCACCTATTTGTGTTTCTTCATAGGAAATCAATGATGAAAAGGAAGAAGCCTCTCCATGCACAACAACTCCCTCAACAAGATGTTCATTAGGAGGCATCACAAACTGATCTTCAAGCACACTTTCACCCATAACTGTGTGGTCAAGACCATCAATTATGACTATAATATTATTGTTTTCAACATCATTCAAGTTTTCCTGCATATCAATATGAACCACATCAACTATCTCATCATTAATCCATAAAGTTTATGAATTTTCATTGTACAGTTCATCAATAGATTGAGGAAAAACATAATTTGATAAATGAGAAGACTCCCTAAATTCATCTTTTGCTGGTACTAGTTCATATTCTTAATCATAACTATCAAGAATATTGACCACTAAATTAAGTGCTTCCTCATGTTCAAGACATTCATCAACAACTTGTTGAAATTCTCCTATCAAAGACTTGTTTGGTGTATCCTTTTGTGTATCCACTGCATGTTGTAACAATTGCACTTGTTCTTCCACCTCTTTTATGGTTGCCTGACACTGGAAGCATGTGAATTCAAAATGCTCTTCCTCATGTATCCTGCACCAAGTTGGTAACAACAACTCCTCTAGGTAGACACTGTACTTTATGCTTGACCAATCTCTTATAATTTTAGAAAAAAACTCTTCATATCTAGTCTGCATTGGATCTTCATCCTAGATGGGTGGAGCTTATATGGTAACACCTTTCTCTTGTAGCTCATCCTCCACTATATTTTCAAAAATCTAACTAACCTATGTAGGAACATCCTCCTTCATCTTTATAGGTAGCTCTTCACTTATATGTTCCTTTGTTAACTCTGATACCTCATACTTGCATTCCTTACACTCAGTCCCTTCTAGAGCCACCTCAACATCAGCTGTAACATCATCTCTCGATTTAGAATTTGTTGGATTCTCTGTAGTACATTCCTTGTCTGAATTTTCTTTCCAATCTAGGTATCTCCCACTTTAATGATGATTTCCACACATGAACAACAAGTGAACTCTGAATGGGCTGCATTATAAACTCTACACCATTTAGATGATATGAAATCTTCCAATCCCTTACGACCTCTAAGTTGATCTTCAACTATCTGTATAAATTCCTTAACTGCAGCATCAATAAACTCTAAATCTATGGAGGCTAGTGGTTCAAGAAGTTTTGCATGAAAATACCCCTTTGCAAAACCATCTTGATTTTACCCAAAAAGGCTAAGCATTCAAACTTGTTATGCCTAGTGGTATTATGAATTTTGCACTGGTTTGATAATGCATAGTGATGCAAACCCTTATTATTCCAAAGATCCAATCTCTTATTCAGAGACTCACAAAGTTGAGGAAAATAAATTTGAAGACCATTTGCATCATGAAAAACATAAGACTGCTTTTCCATCTTGACTCAAAATTTGTACTTTCAGATTTAGAGATCTATCGTATCTAATATTTTCAACATAAAGGCTCATCCAACTTCCAGTTATGTCACCTTCATTCAGCCCTCCTTCTACTACCAATTTTTTTATGGTTTTTTCTGCACAACTTAGACAAGATATGAGTATCCTATCTCTCTTGAAAGGTAAATCCCTATTAGCAAGCCTCAAGAGATAATCCCAAGGTCTCTAATGTCAGGTATTGAAAAATGTAGTGAAACAACTTAAAGATAATGTGATATTGTTAGTAATCACAAGGGGCCTTACAAATGAACAATGTTGGAAGTGTACTTTCATTAGATGTAATAATATGGTAGTGCTTTCAATCCTAAAACTAACCCTGATTCAAAGAAAGAGAAAAAGATAAGGGTTGAGAGAGATTCTAAACTAACTCCTAATCATCAATCACAACAATGATGAATGTTGCAAATAGACAAATCCCCAATAAAACCAATCTTTACTTGATCAAGGAAAAGCCTGCAACTACATAAAAATGGTGCAATCTTCTAAGGAAACTAAATATTTTTAGACTATGAATATTCACCCACATACCCAATTACTAGTGCAATGTAAACAAGCATTCATAGTTGAACTAAGCACAATATAGGGCCTAGACTAACTTTACACAACAATCTACAATCAACAAATTGCTAAAAGTATGGACTGAAGATCAATCAACATCATTCACATTTCACCATTATTGCAAAATAATTGAAAACTAACATCTAATATCTAAGAATTGAGAAAAAGAAACCATGAACTATCAAAGTGTAACACAAAGCTTGCCAAATCAAAAATCAAATTGCATTAACTTCTCCAACATTACATAATAATTTCCAGTCTCTTTCCTCTCCTACAACTACTGACTTGTAGAATCTAATTCCCAACTTAGCCAATTTTGGCTTTCTACAACTTATAATCAGCTATTCTAACCTAGTCTAACCCTAACAAATGAAAAGGCACTAGCCTTTTATAGAAAATTAAATTTTGAACCAATGGCCAGGATTTAATTCATCCAATGGCTCGTATTGCACTTCCAGAAACATCAAGAGGTTACATTTAATTTGGGAGCTCATGGCACATCATCATCCAATCAATTTGATTTAGTTACATTATGGCCCAATGACATCAATTTTGAGAAAATCCTCATTAGAGAGTAAATACTGCTTCACATGTCTTTCCTTGTTAAAGGAACCTTTCCAATTGGCATACAAGTGGTGGCACAGATTCATAGGTAGGTGTATTTGAATAATTTGAATATCTCCTCTCCCAATCACGCTTCCATATGCAAGTCCCCTAAAAATTAAATACAATCATTAATAGCTCACATGTGAAAATGCAATCCATAAAACATTAAAATTAAGCTGAAATAAATCCTTCGGAAAATTCAAATCCATCATAAAATTTCAAAAATTTAACCCTATTAAGGAATTTTGGAGTTCAAGAAATTCGTGACAGGAAGTTTGGGGAATCCGCTAGGAGGTGGATTTTATGAATGATAGGAGCTTTGGGGAATCCAAGGGAGCTCATATTTTCTGAGCAACAGGAACTTCAGGTAATCCAAGATAGGAAGGATTTTCTGAGTGATAGGAACTTTGGGGAATCCAAGGGAGCTCAGTTTTTCCAAATTCTAGGATAGCTTGAAATCTTCAAAACTCCATAACTATTTACCAAGAAGAAATTTTCAAAAAGTTCAAAAAGAAACTTGGCCTAATTTTTCATCCTCTATCCACTGGTGTAAAAATATTTACAAGTGATATTGAAAATTCACCTCAAAATTGGTTTTCAAGGAATCCAAGGTAGCTCAAATTCTCTGAAATGAGTTCAAGTCAGAATATCCAAGGTAGGATAGAATCTCCGAGCGAACTGAACATTGAAAATTCTGAGGGAGCTTAGATTTTCTGAACCTCTCCTTGACTTATTCAATTTTAGCCCTTGGTTGAAACTCTGAGTTGAGGAAAAATTCTAAGAGCCAGACTATGATCATGATGTTGCAAAAGACATGCAGATAAGACACTGAATTTCAAGGTGAAGAAAATCCAAAATTGTAAGAAACCAACCCTAAAGGAGAAGAGGTCAAATGAAGCAAGCAAAAGAGGGTCCCTGCCTTCGGTGGGGCGTGTGTGCAAAAAGTGCACAACAATGTTCTTAGTACATGGGTGTCCCCCCTTGTGCAATAAGGGCTTGTTCGATGTTGAGTGTGTTGGGGATCAAAAGTTCATATGTGGTGATACATTGCATCTTAAGATGAAATGTCGAGGTCTTCTCAAGGTTAGCAATGATGGTGCAAACTTCTTGTTCTTCTGGTATGGCCCATTTTCTCCTGTTGTCCTTGGATTGCCATCATCGCAAGAAGGAAGTGAATGATTCCCCCTTAGCTTATTTAAGAGCTGATAGTTCCTCTAAATTGGCATCCATATTGATATTGAATGTGTAGTTCTTTATGAATGTGTCTATAATCTCTTGGAACATTTTGATTCTGGGAGGAAGGCAAGAGAAACATTCCATGGAGGGGCCAACCAAGCTTCAAGGGAATAGCTGCATCAGATATGTATCATCATATGTGACTTCCATGCAATGTACTTGGAATTACCTGATATGATCTTCAAGGTTTCCCATCCCACAACATTTGTCAAATTTAGGGATTCCAAACCCCTTTGGGAATGATATCATTGCAAGGCTTTTGTCAAATGGATAAGGACATAAGTTGCTTGGTGTCTTTGTGGTCTTCCTCGATTGAAGATCTAGCACTTGCTGCAAGAGCAACTTGATTTGTTTTGTCACATCATTTTGTGGATCAAGAGGTGGATTGAACATGTTTTGAAGTGGTTGAGGTGTTCGAGTGATGGGTGGAGTGTTGGGTATGTTGGTGGGAGTTTGTTCCAAGCTCTATTGTGCAATCAAGGCTTGTTGATATGCTTGCATTTGCTATTGTACCAATAATTCTTGTTGTTGGTCTTTCTTTGTGCCAGAAATGCTTTGTTGTTGGGTGAAATAATTGAATACTGTTGTGCTTGGTGTATTTATATGGAAAATTGGATTGTTAGCTTATTAGATAATAAACATCAAAATCCCATGAAGTAACAAAGCACAAAGGAAATAAACATGAAAATAAAAGGAACAATGTTACCAGAAATCTTCATCTTCCATGGTTCACCTTTGTTACACCTAGTTTGCAGCAAATAAGATGAGGCCCTCAGATTTCAAATGAGCAACCTAAAGTAATGTCTAAGCCCTATGCAAATGTTGAAGGATTTGATAGAATAATGCCTATGTCTATGACAATATGCTAAATGAAATAATAATTACCAATGCTAAAATGACTATAATGCCTAAATTCGAAAATGAAGTTGTCAGATTCCAAAATTATGAGCAAAATTGTCTTTTTATAGAAAACACAATTTTGAGTGGACAGATGAGATTAAATTCTAAGAAAGACCTAGAATGAGAGGTCCAGATTAAATTTGAGAATCCCTAATTAGGGTTAGGGAAAATTCATTAATCAAACGGTCAAGATAAAACCTCAGATAATCGGATCGACGGTGGAGAATAAATGAGACAAATTAATTAGAAAATAAAGATTTTTGAAAAATCAAGAAGATAAGATTGCCTAATTTGCAAGATTCGAAAAAATCAAGAAGATAAGATTTGGACTGAAGATCAGATTT
>VDFB02345807.1:0-12935 GCA_007258455.2 Sequoia sempervirens | reverse complement strand
AGTCACATTCTATCAAGCTTATCTCTGTAAAAACCTAGTTAGTCAAAAAGATATGCTAAAAAGAAAAATATCCCATGGTTAAACCACCTATTAATGATACGCTGCTAACTTAAATCAAACACTCTTTCAAAAATCTAGAATAGGAAACATATGGATTTATAGTGGCATTATATGTACTCTTAAAATACACTTTTATTTAAACTATCAACAGGATATGCTTTGTCATACTCTTATTCAAACAATGGACATATAGACAAGTCACATGAACTTGTTGACGGTATAGCACCAAAGATTTGGTCTCATCGAATGCAAGATATCTATAAAATGGATCTGTCATAAGACTTTAGATTGTAGTTTAGACTGAAATTTTCTTTACTTGACTTTCTATAAAGCTTTTCCCACCAAAGCCAGGATTGACCGACATGATTAAGATCAAGTCTACCACTATTCACATCAATAGCCACCATAGGATATCATCAACTTTCTCAAACAAAGACATTTGCAGTTTTCTACCCATGATCAGAATCTAAAACTAGAGAATAATTGTCTTTTCCAATACACTTCTACTCAATTTTGAAGGTACTCTAAATAAAATAAAAAAATCATAAATACAGACAATATTAGCCTTAGCAAAAGTGATACAGTGTCAAATTAGAGAGCCAATGCACATCAAAGGCCCCATGGTAGACACCAATAATGTGAGCAAGAGAATCTACAATCACTAACAATAGATAAAATGTTCCAAATTAGCCATTGTTAGAACTCAAATAAACCACTCACTATAAAATTCATTTGAACACAAGAATAATGGAAACAAAGCAAAAAAAGCAAGCAAAAGACAATAAAACATTATTCTAATGATCAAACCAACATTTTATAGGGGGATTGGTGCTTCTTTGATGTGAAAAGAAGCCCTTTCCCAATCCCTTGATAAGCTCTTGATGATGGAGATGCCTTGAAGATGCTATGAGTTGTGATTAAATGCTAAATTGGATGAGTTGTGGATCAAATACCTAAGATTGTGGAGAAGATTGTGGAGGATTAATACAATAGAGGAGGCCTCTATTTATAACAAAGGATGGGAGAGTGTAAAACATGGAGGATGTGGGACAAAACATGAGCCCATGACAAGATGCCACTTGTCAAGATGTGAGAGGATGAAGGTTGTGCATATTTTGACAAATGTGCCAATAAATGACATTAGGTGGCTTTTCAAATTTGAAAGTTGGCTTGTTGGAGGGAGAAGAAAGGGTCTTAAATGCCAAGTGGGAGACATGTAAGAGAGGAGTTAAATGCTTTGTTGGAAGGACACATCCCTTTTGGAGGGATTTTCAAATTTGGAAGAATATTCTCTAAAGATGCCATGTTGAGGGAAATTAGAAGAATTAATAAATCAAAGTAAATGATTTATTGCACGCAAGTGGCAAAAGCTAGAGAAAAGAGGATTAGTGTTAGAAGTTAATTATGACTTAATTAACTTTAGATATAGATTAGTTGACATGACATTTGATTTAGACTTTAAATCAAATGGGAGGAAATAATGGACATTAGCCATTTAATTAAATACATTTGATTTAATTAAATGAAGAAACTTTAGGAGATAATTAAATAAAATGATTTATTTAATTAAAGAGATAACCTTAGGAGATTAATCAAATAAAGTTGATTTATTTAATTAATGGGAAAATATGATTTAATTAAATATGAGGAATGCATTTGGATGTGTACAAAATCAATGCCCCATCTCATGAAGGGTTGTTCTACTTAAATGGGCTGCAATGGTAAAGCTAGCAGCCTCTCTTTGCCTGCAAAAATGGCACATTTTACACACTTTCTGGCCCAAGCATGGGCATCTTTAAACAATATTGGCCAATAATAGTCAGCTCTCATTATTTTCCATGCAGTTGTTCTTGGGGAAAAATGACCCCCAGTAGTTCCATCGTGGAACTCATGAAGCACTTTGTCTACTTGATGTTGATCAATACATCTTCAAAGGACACCATTAAGATCCTTTCTGAAAAGAATGTTACCAACCAGCACATAAGGAATGGAGTGCAATCCGAAATACCTTTGTTTGGCTCTATCTAAACCTGGTAGACACTCACTAGTTTGCAAAAAGTGAGTCATATCTTGAACCCAACCTACATTTGTTGTTGGTGCATCAGTTGTAAGCTCATTATCAACAACCAGAGTTGCCTTTTTTTTTGCATTTTCTTCATTTTCAACCCTTGTAGCTAGCTATTCACACAACCCTTTACCTCTTATAGGCTTTGCTACCTTAATGTCAATGTCATACTCCAAAACTTTTGTAATCCGGCCAACCCTCTTTTTGTTCAGGTTCCTACTTAATAAGAATTCTTTCATAGTAGGGTGATCAACCATTGAATGCACTTTTCTATTAGAAATCAAAGGTTTAAACTTTTTCAAGCTTCTGATGGCAGCAAGCAGATGTTTCTCTACAAAATTATATCTTTGTTCGTACTCTTCTAAATGTGGACTAAAAAAGGCAATTGGTTGTTCTAAGTCAGCATCATTTTGTTGTTCCAGCATTGCAGAAATGATAGCAATGCTACCAAAAGCATATAAAATGAAATCTTTTGAGAAGTTCAAGTTTACCAAAGTAGGATTTGTTGATAAGGACTCCTTTATGACTTCAAAATTGTGCTTGGCCTCTTTGGTCTAGCTGAAACTGGCATTCTTTTTTAACATGGCAGTTAGTGGTTTCAAAAGGTTTGCAATATCAGGAATAAATCTTCTAAAATAGTTAATTCTACCAAGAAAACTTTGCAGCCCCTTTTTATGGTTGGGAAAAGGCATATCTAAAATGGCACTTACTCTTTATGGATCAATGGCGATCCCTTGTTTTGAAACAATATGTCATAAAAGCTTGCCTTCATGGATAGAAAAGATACATTTTTTGGGGTTGAGGGATATATCATACTCCCTAGACCTCTCAAATACTTGCTTCAGATGTGCAAGCAGATCATTAGCCTTCTTTGAAAACACTATTATATCATCAAGGTAAATAGGAACAAGTTTGTGAATCAGACCTTGAAATGCCATGTCCATTTCCCTTTGAAACATGGCACCAACATTGGATAGGCCAAATGACATCCTTTTATAGGCCATGGTGCCCCATTTTGTGGTGAAAGCAATCTTGTACCGATCTTCCTCTTTGACTAAGACTTAATTATAACCTGAATAACCATCAAGTAATGAGAATCTTTCTGAACTAGCTACAATTTGTAGAATCTACTCTATTGAGGGAAGCGGATAATGATCATTTAATAAGGCTCTATTGAGGTCCCTAAAATCAACACATAGCCTAATCTCACTAATTTTATTTCTAAGCAGGACAAGGTTAGAGACCCATGAGGTATGTTTAATTGGAAAAATGATATCTCCCTCAACCATCTTGGTCAATTCTTTGACCATAAGAGGCTCAAGTTTGGGGTTTAAAGGCCTCTATTTTTTCCTAACAAGTTTTGTGTTTGGCTCAAGCTCTATGGTATGTTGGGAAATTTGTGGATCAAAACCCTTTAAATTAGAATAGTCCCATGAAAATACATCTTGAAACTCTTGACAAAGAGCAATGAAAGATTGCCTATCTGCATGTGAACAGATTTTACCAACTTTAAGGAGCTTACAGGTTTGAAAATTTCAAGTTCCTCGTAATGTTCTTCTTTGACTTGCATGTTGGTCTTTCTCTTTTACAGTTGGTCATCAGTGCTGAAAATGGATTCCAAGGTGACTAAACCCTTGGGCAGCTTGTTAGACCTCAATTGGATGATCTGATCATCATATTGTTGTTTGATCTTATCTTGGTTCACTGTTGCAAATTCATCTTCTTGCAACATAAAGCTCAAGACCTGTTCATCACTCTCAAAAAACTTTCCAATAAATGTTATTATCTGGAATGGAAGGTCTAATAACTATTTTAACATATGGCTACAACTTTTCTTTCCTTATTTCACTTGGAATATCAACCTGAGTACCTATTGTAGCCAATCTATCAACATGTCTATTCTAATCCCTAGGAATAGAAACCAGATTGAAAGCATCAAACTCTTCTATCATGTCCCACACTCTGTGCTTGTAGGACTTCAAAACATCATTTTTAGTGGTGTGCAAACCTCTCACCTAATTCACAATCAGTTCACTGTCACCATAGACTTGCAAGCAACCAATCCCTCTTTTCCATGCCCATTCTAAGCCTTGAACTAAACCTTCATATTCAACAATGTTGTTAGTACAAGAGAAAGAAAAACTAAAAGCAGAGTAATATTTGTCACCTTGTGGGGACACAAGCATTGCACCCCCACCAACACTGTTCTTGCTTCTGGAACTGTCAAAGAACATCTTCCATACTTTGCCTTGTTGTTTTAACTACTATTCCACCTTCTTTTCAAGGTTTGGGATCACTAAATCAGGTTCATGTAGCACATAGACACCCAAACTAGTCTCCTCAATGTTATCATTTAGGTTTTCAATGATATTTTTTGTTGCCCACTCATTTAAAAGCATGTATGGTATACTTTTTGCTTGCAGTTCTTGAGTAGCAGCAAGTTCATTATTGTCAAAAACAACACAATTAGAATTGATAGCACTTGGGATATATGGTTCAATGTGATCTTTAGCAAGTAATTCAGATTTAATGACCACTTTAGTCCCATATCTCATTTTGAATACCATGTGGGACCAATCCGATGACAAATAACCTCCTATCTTGGCAGTGAAGTCTCTTGACAAACATAAAAGCAAAATGAGGTGGTAAGTCAATGACTGAAATGTCTTGGGAGATGGAAAAACTGGCACAGGAATGTAAGGTAAGGGTTAAACCTTTGAAGACACCTACAGTGTTAATGGTTGTCCCATCAAGTTGGAAAAATCCTTTCTCAAGAGGTTGATATTTCAGTCCTAACTTATCAGCAATTTGTTTGGGCATGATAGAGCTACTTGCCCTTGAATTTACCATGCAATTGTGATCTAACTTATCCCCTGTTATCAAAGACACATAAAATGGGGGAGGTTTGACATCCGTACTTGGCAGTTTATTGTTATCTTGAGGTGCATTTTTTAGGACAACCTTTACTTGACCTTCTAGCACCTCACTTGAAACACCTAAATCAGCTAAGGCAGATTACAACAAGTCCTTTTGACCAAGGATAAATAAAGAATCCCACATTGACATATTCACATTCATCTTTTTCATGGACTCAATGATGTTGAAAGGTGTGGCAGTGTTTACCTTTTGATGGGTCCTTGTAATAGCAGGGTATGTCTACAAGTGGGCTGGTTGGGGTTGGTTCCCAAGTTTTCCACCACCAATGCCTTGTGAATTTCTTTGTAATATGTGTGTTACTTGGGGATTGGAAGGGCCAACAACTTCCTTGTCTTTATTTTTTGCTTGTCCAATCTCGAAAGCTCTCTTTTTGGCTTGGGTGTTGGCTACTATTAGAGAGCTATCACTGTTTACTCCACAAAATTCCTCTCCTTGCCAATTCAGGAGGGTTGTGTCACTTGCAGGGAGCTCCTACTATTGTGAAGATTCACCATTAGACACGTCTTGCACACTCAAAACATTTTGAACCATCAATTCTTGATTGATGACACCATTTAAACATGTAGTTTGATTATGGGCATAGTTGCAAGGATAGCACCACTCATATTCTTTTGCAAGACTATTTTGAATAGGTACCATATCTCTGGTTACACTGATTGGAACAGGATTGTATGGCTAAAAAGGCCTTGGATTCATATTTTGTCTTGCACGTTGAAAGTTTCCTTGATATGGCTGCTTGTTAGCTTGAAATGGCTAACTTTGACCTTGATTTTGAGGCTACCAAAGCTTAAAACCTTGGAACTGTTGTTTTTTAATGCTCACAATCTCATTTCCAAAAGTCTGAAGCAAATTCTCAATCTTCTGTTGGCTTCTTTTTATCTCTTTTAACTCTTAGATGGGCCTTGGGCAACAATTTCTTGGCTAATGGAAGGTGGTAAAGGGGCTATTTGAGGTGCTGGAAAATTTGTAGGAGGTTGTATATCAAGGGAAAAAGGCATAGGATGCCTAGGGGAAATTCTTCCAACTTGTATGAGGTTGTTTTCAGCCCTTACAGCTATATCATAAGCTACTGGTAAGGTAGTTCCACCCATTGACTATATCAAAACAACAACCTCGTTGTTTAAGGCCCTAAAAAATAAAGGAATGCACACTTAGCTGGAGGCCTTGTAGTTTCCAAAATTATGTCCCATGTTCTTTGAAAACAAAAATTAAGTCTATCATTCATTCATGAGGAGCCCTTTTGATGTGAGTCACTAATGAGAAGTTGTCATACTTGTCCTCAAATTACTTGCATAATACCTCTCCTAGCTCATCCCATGTTCTGATGGAATCTACTATTAAAATCCTAAACCATTGGATTTTTTTCCCTCTAAACAATGTTGCTAGCAGCCTCAAAGCAACATTTTCTTGAGCTATATGATGCACTAAACACATATTTGATATATCCTTAATGTGTTTGATTGGTGTGGTCTAATCTTCACCTGAAAAATATGGCACACTTTTAAGGGCAGTCGTGGGAATATCATCATGTTGAGCCAAGTGCAGTGGGTTTCCTCCATTAAAAGTGACAAAAACTCGATTCCTTGGAACAACCATCTTTGGCACCAAGGTTTGCTACCTCACAAGACTTGAAACTCTCATTGTAGGTGGAGTTGAAGTTGTCTTTCTTGATGAAACAACTTTCTTTGTTGGTTTTCCTCCTTCGTGGTGGTGAAAGCTACAAATAATCAAATGGGACAAAGTTTCCCCTTGTTTCAACCTTTTTCATATGTTGTTACAACACTGGTCTGCTGCTAAATTCCAAATTCAGAGTCACCAGATATGCTTATGTGACCTCTTAAAGGCTGAAAAATTGTTGGCTGCATATCAAAACCAACAAAGAGATGTATTTCTCTAATCTGAACCAATTAGAAGGGTCCCACTGGGCATGCCAAAACTATTAGTGATCCAAATATGCACCCTTTATTCCAAGCTATGAAAGAACTTAGCAGGTTTGGATGTAACATGGGACTGATTTTAGGTTGTGGGTGTCCTATTTTGAAAGCAGACCTCCAGATTATGGGTTGGCTCCCCTTTTGATGTCACCTAACTAATTATTTCTAAGGAAAAGGGTAAAAGATGTATAAAATAAACATTAACTGAAACTACTAAGGGTGATATACCAAAAAAATAATTAAGACATGTAAACAACCTATTCACATTCAAAACAATCCCATAAAACCTTGTTCACACAACTCATTTTCACATGCATTTCACCTAAGTAATTTATAAGGAGATTTTTTAACAAGACTCTTAGAAGGAAAATAAAATCTCACAACTAACAACACTTGCATGAACTAACACAGCTTATAACCTATAACCTTTGTACTTTCTACAAAGTCCCTACCTTCTCCCACAACCTAACACCTTGACTCTTCCTTTCACCTTTATGTCCTTAATCCCTCTAGGCCTATAAAACCCACAAGTCTCCCAACATTTTGGGTTTCCTTGCACTCCTACACCTAAATCCAATTTCCTTGTTCCTATTGACTCCTTGACACCTACAATTCAATCATTCCTCCTCCTAGAATTTTGAGCCCCCCTAGCACCTCTACACATGTTTGTGGGTTCTATAAAGGCCTAAATTATGTCTTGGTTCCTTTCTCAACCAAAGTACCTAACAATTCAATGCACTTCTCTCACTTAACCTTTAGCCTTTTCAAGATGTCTCAACTTCTAGGAATGATGTCATTGTTGGAATTATATGCCTCAATCCCATAGGCTGAAACTTCTTGAGCAATTTTGGTGAGATTGAGGGAGATGTCTAGCTGATCGCAGTTGATCACGGACTATCGTTGTGACCTCCTAAATGTCTTGGTGATTGACATCACGAAACCTTGTGTAACCTAGGCTGTTGGAATGATGTCTGTGATGATAGGAAGTCTTGCCGATATCGGTGACCTTTTGTCTATCTGATGTGGTAATCGGTATGACTTGCTCTATTGGTATGAAGTCTTGTAGCGGAAGATGTCTACGATAGTCATACATATGGAGTCATCGGGGTAACAAAAAGGTTTCACTATGAACTCTTGGCGTGGCGTTTTGTCTCACCGATGCTGTGGGATGTGTTTGGTATGACTCCTAGCGAAAGGTGATCTCAGAGTAACATGAAGGCATCAGTATGATCTCTTGGTGAAAGACAATAGTCTTGCCGATGGGAATACTCTTGTCTATGTGACTTGTGCACTTCGCTATGACCTCTCAGTGACAAATGAAGTCTTGCCGACGGGTGCATTGGACATCGATATGACTCTTGAGCTTGGTATGATGTTTCATCGACAGCGGTAAGTCTGGCCGACAAAGCTACATGTGATCGGGTGTTTTCGGTGAGACTCCTAGCGAATGGAGTCATCAGAGAAACACAAGGACTTCGGTATGAAGTCTCAGCGAATGTGGAATGTCTGGCCGACGGTTGGACTCTTCAATATGACTTGAAGGCATCGGTATGATGTCTTGGCGAAGAGTGATTGTCTTGCCGATGGGAATCTTGATGTCGGTATGACCTTTGAACTTCGGTATGATCTCTCAGCGAAGGACGATAGGCTTGCCGACTGATGAACACTTCAGAATAACTTGTGGTCATCGGTATGATGTCTCATCAAATGGCGATTGTCTCGCCGATGAGAAGGAACTTCGGTAAGATGTCTTGGAGACAAGGGGAAGTCTAAGCAATAGCTTTTTGGACTCGGTATAATGTCTTGCTGATAATGAAGACTCTTGGCGATAATGACGATATGGGCTCTATGGCATCAGGGAGACAAGGTTAGTGTCTCACCGACATGCGACACAAGTTGACCGTTGTTGACCATTTGGATGACTGTTCTACGTGGCGTGACCTGGACGTATTATCTTCTATGCAAGGAAGTGGAAACATCTACGATGTTGAGTTGGATGATTCAATAGTTGTGATCCGACAGTTGGAAGCAAACCGATTCACAGAGGCCGTTGAGAACGAATGCATATATGTATGCATTGGACGTTATGAAGAGTAGGTACAGAAAGAGCTGGTGAGAACAAGAGGAAAAAGAAGAACCAAGAGAGCTAATAGAGAGGGCCGTGTGGCTGGCTGAAAGGCCAAGGCCATGAGGCCGAAGGAGAAGAAGAGAGAAGCAAGGTTTTGCTGGAATCTCTTCTGATCATGGATCATGATTGATCTCTCTCATATTGATCTGCACTGCTTTGTATCAGTGCAAAGGTTGTATGGTCTGATGGATTGATCAGTTGCTACCAGGTTGTATCCAGAATGAACAAGATGTAATCTCTGAAAAGGCTATGAGCCTGAATTATATTTTAACCTTCAGTTATTGAATAATACAATGGCTCGATCTTTGGAGTGTGGGGTTTTTTACCCGAAAGGGTTTTCCCCACGTAAATCTTT
This sequence comes from Sequoia sempervirens, assembly GCA_007258455.2. Classification (NCBI taxonomy): domain Eukaryota; kingdom Viridiplantae; phylum Streptophyta; class Pinopsida; order Cupressales; family Cupressaceae; genus Sequoia; species Sequoia sempervirens. The sequence goes on along the minus strand of VDFB02345807.1, from coordinate 3,456 downwards.
GTGTTCTGTTTTCTGTCTTATCTTTCATCTGTATTGGTTCTGCTTCTAGAATCTGTTATTGCATGATGTTGAATTTACATGTGCTTCTCTTAGAAGGATTAATGTGGGAAATGAATTGTGTCTGTTTCCGCTTTAGGACATAGTTGTAATGGTCTTGAGGCCATCTAATCTAAATTAAAGATAATCAAGGAACTACTACTCTTGGAGGCTTCTAAGATGCCCCCATTTTACCTGCCATATTGGACCAATAAATCCACCTTCAAGTGTGGGTCACAGGTGGGTACTTACAACAACTAATTATTTTACATGATGGACTGAAGCAATGGCCTTGAAAGAAGCCAATGAGTCATCTGTTTTGAATTTTTATGATGATGTAGTAACCAAGTTTGATGTTCCAGAATCAATCATTTTAGATAATGCCCTTGCATTTTTTGGATTAAGAGTGAGTGAATGGGCTATTAAAGATTTTATCATCTAAATACATCTTCAAATTATTTCCCTCAAGGTAATGGTTTGGCTGAAAGCACAAACAAGAATCTGATTAGAATTATCAAAAGAACTATGGAGGATGATCAAAGAGTTTGGCACAATAAGCTAAAATATGCCTTGTGGGCAGATAGAGTGACCCAGAAAAGGTCAATTGGAAATTCACCATATGTACTTGTTTATGGAATGGAGGCAAGATTGCCTCTATCTATAGAGTTTTCAGCTCTTGATATTGTACACCAGTTGGAAATGTTTGAAGAACAAGATCCTATGGTAGTTAGGTATGGTCAGCTCATGGAGCTAGAAGAAACAAGAGATAAGGCAATGAAGTCCATGGAGTATCATCATATCCAAACAACAAAGATCTGTCATAAGAAAGATACACCCATATTTTTTAGAGAGGGTGATGTGCTCAAGTGGGATGTTTTGAAAAGTGAACCTAGAAAGCACACTAAGTTTGACAACTTCTAGAGTGGCATGTTTGTCATTAGTGAATGCAAGGAGCATAATGTATTCTAGTTATCAACAATGGATGGTGAAATTCTACCTGTCCCAGTTAATGGGATACACCTCAAACGGTGTTTTGAGGTATGATCTACCTTGTATATGTTAGGTTAGGTTTATGCTTTAAATAAGTGTTGTTGCACCTTAGTTTAGTTGTTTTAATTCCCTAAGTGTTGTTCCAACATAATTAAGTAGTTTACCTTCAGTTGTATTTTACTTCAATAAGTTTTTGAGTGTCTTTCACACTATTGTACTAAGTTACAAAGGTCATAAGACTAGTTTTCTTAGTGACTTTGTGCCTAATAGACAAGCCTAGGCAACTGGTCTTCATGTTTAGTAGGAAAACACATAGCAAATGTCACCAAAAATGTTACCTAATTTCACTTCTTACTCAATTAGGCTGAGCTTTTTGTTTAGAAACTAAGAGAGAGGTACATTTTTCATTAATCTTTTTTATATTACATTCAATTGTATAAACAAAAAAATTCAAAAGAGTACAAGATTATAGTAACAAATCATTGAATTTATACAAGTTCATATAACATAGAAAAGATTTACACAAATCCTTTTGAAAAGTAATCTTTATTGATACAAAAGTGCATATTTGTCTCACACAATCTGTGAGACTAACTTTACTTATTCAATGAAAATAAACAAAAGCATATACATGAATAAGTAAACAAATGTAAATATGTGCATATGAGGAGAGAGACCAGTTATTGCCTGACAATGATTGGTTCAGGGTGTGTTGTCTTGTATTGTTGTTGCCTCAAGTTGCTTGTGTCCCTCCTAGCTCCATATTGCTCCTAGTCTCGCTACCCAGAGCACCCATGGCTCAATCAGGTAGAGCCCATTGAGAAAGAAGAAACAAAATCATACATTTTTAACCTCCCTATGTTGCATTCATATATACAAATGAAATAACTTGAGAGATCACAACTACAAATCATTGCATTTATATAGATGCATGAAACATAAGAAGTTTTTTACAAGAAAATTCTTCTGAAAAAGTTATTTTATTGAACAAAATATTCATTTAACTCACACAAGCCATGAGTTTTAACTGTTGCTTGTTTGTTCAATACAAATTAAAATCAACATATACATGAATAATTAAACGAAGAAAATGAATATTCATGTAAGGAGGGTAACCAGTCATTTCCTGAGAATGACTGGTTTTGTCAAGTCTTCTTGTCTGGCTATTGTCTGAGTGGTCTTGATTTTCCAAGCTCCTTCATGCTCCTGTTTCCTGCATTAATCAAAGCAATGTGTTAGAGCAACGCTCTAAGCAATGAAAGATTGCACACCATACATGATCATTTACCCATTCATGTATAAACAAACCTTAATTTGTATAAAAAAAAATCCATATCCTGAATATCCTAGAAAAAGAAGTGAAGCCATCAAATACATCTGAAATATACATGGTTTACCCTAACTTGTTTGTTCCATGTGCAGCAACAGGTGCAATCATTTATCTTATTATAACATGAGTGGTGGAAAATGTGGCTCCCACAAGGGTTGAGCCCAACTCATTAAAATGTTTTATATAGAGTGAACATCATGAGATCAATATTGTGTCTAGTTACCAGCCTCAAAGAAAGGACTTAGTGTCTCATCATTGGGATAAGGAGATGAATTTAAAATAGTCAACAATGCTACTACAACAGTGGTTTCATATACAAAGTCAAAATGGACATTCATGATGTCCATTATCATTAAATGCAAAGATATTTATCAATGCATGTATCTTGCTCCTTCAACTCGGTCAAGAGAAGAATTCACCATTAATAAAGCAATGAAAATGGTGATTATGATGTTGAAAACATATATATCTATGATGTCATGATACATCACTAGTATTTAGTCATGATAGGGAAGAATGATGTTTTCCATAAATAAAGAAGTCATTGCTAGGAACAGAGGTTGGGTTAGAAGGCAAGAGGTCCTTGACAATGACAAGTAACACTATTATGGTTCAATATTAAAGCGGAAATGCCATATACTACAATAGCATAATCCATGACAACTAGGTGTAAAAGTCAAGCAACAGTTACAAATAATTCATATATTGATCGGATGAGGCTTTATTCTCATACATTGTAAATATGGGTACAATTATCCATAGTAATAGTTGGAGATGCTCAAAGGTGCAGAGATAATACATGGTTGAAGTGAAGGACAAGTTGTAGGTTGATAAGCAAAACCGGGGGATATCTCTATATATCTATGGCTTTGAAATTCCATAGTACTTTTCACAATGAAGCAGATATGCATGACAGTCATAGCTCAATGAGAACAAATAATCTTCATGATGAAAGGATTTGTTAAGACTCAAACATAAAGGATTACAATCCAAATTAGTCATATCATGTTATCATGAAAATAGAGGATACAATCCATATACAACAGGCTCACTTATAAGTTCCCAAGACATAAGAACAACACAGTCAATAGAGGACGAAG
>VDFB02345806.1:0-60136 GCA_007258455.2 Sequoia sempervirens | reverse complement strand
GGTACAGCACATCTTTTCGGCCTGACTGCCAATTACAGTTTTGGCAGGCTATATACCGTGTTGCCTGCGCTTTCCGATCACTATAAATATAAACCTTTCCGCCCACTTTGAACTGTGTTAGTTTCATATCCTATTTTTGTTGTTTCTTTGGCCTGAAGATACCAAGTTTCCACAATCTATTTTTTGATTTTGATCGTGGTGTTGTTTTCTCATCACACTACATGATCCATTAAGATGAAAGAGAGCTGATTTCAGATCTTGCTGAATACAAAGGAAGGGTTTTAGGGTTTTCATAAATAATTTTTTAATTTCTTTTCTTAAATTAAGGGTCATAGATTTGTCAAATGGAAGTAGATCATCCTGAAATAGTCTTTTTTGATGTGGAGACAAATATACCACGAAAGGGGCAGAAATTTGTGTTGTTGGAATTTGGTGCCATTTTAGTGTGTCCTCGTAAGCTCGTAGAGCTCAAGGAATATTCTACTCTCATTCGGCCGGTAAACCTTTCTGTAATAACTGAAGTCAGCGTAAACTGCAATGGGATCACTAGAAGCTCTGTTTCCACTGAACGCAGATTCGAAGAAATTGCTGACGAGGTATACGATCTTTTACACGGTAAGATTTTTTACTCGAAGCATTACGTTTTCATAACTGGAAAAAAACTTTTAAATAGTAGTTATTTCATTGATATTTCAATAACACTCCCGAGTCCTCATGTAAGACGAAATTCTTAATTTTGTTTTATATTTTTTCATTTTCTAATTTTGTTTTCTTAAGTTTTGTAGGGATTTACACTTTTATTTGGAGATTTGAATGTGATTATTTTGTTCAGGCAGAGTATGGGCGGGGCACAATATTAAGTGCTTTGATTGCCCTAGAATACGCGAGGCTTTTGCTGAGATAGGTCGGCCTGCACCCAAAGAAAAGGGGATTATTGATTCCTTGTGCTTACTGCAGGCGAAATTTGGACGCCGGGCTGGTAATTTGAAGGTTAGGGTTCATTAGCCCCAACCAAAAAGATATAATAATTTAATAGTACGATTCATCTTGATGATTCTGTAATGTGTGGTTTGAGACATTGATTATCTTATCATGCTATATGGAATTTATTTAAGAGATATTGTCTAACACTATGGATTGTTGAAGCTTGAAGGTTTAATTATTAATATGTGGAGCAACATTTTTTTAAAATAGAAAAAGTTATATTTCCTTAAAGAAATATTATAGGTTAATTATAAAAAAGATTAAGTGGTATGAAAGCATGCTACAAAGTTAATACGTTATGCTAAGTTCAAGAAACAAAAGAACAAAAGCTAAATAAAGATGAGTTAAAAGGCTACAACTTGAGCTGATAAAAATATTAAGCCCAAAAAATCAATGTTTTTGAAAGAAGGGATGATTCAAATGGCTTAGTTGTTAGTCTTATCACTAAATTGCTGATTTTTTTCAAAGCAATTATTTTCATCCAGTCTTCTCCTTAAACTGCTGATTTAAAACCAAAAGAAGCATCAAGGCTCCAAACTGAGGGGTGAGCCATGGTTTTTGAATAGAATAAAGCCCTCACCAGTCACCACTGCCTAGAGCTACAACAAGGTTAACCACTTAGTCCATTTTTGGAGGATCTATGGCTTTTTTATTACTTGTTTTCAATTACCCTATCACATTTTGCCTTTCTCTCAAACCAACCACAGAGTCTCCTTTCAAAGGGCTTTATTGTTCTACCTCCCTTTGCACTTTTGTTGAATTGACTTAATGATGATTATACATTTCTTCAAGGGCCTTGAATATTGCCTCCTGCTATTGCAAACTTGATTGAAACAATAATACTCCAATCTTGTTTTATACCTTTATTCTGGCGACCATTCTTTTGTTGGACATGTCTATTTGTCATGGCTGTGATAAAAGTGTGTTGAGAGTTTTGGGGTGCTTGAAGCACATTTTGTCATATTTTCTTTTTTATTGCAGTCTATTAGGGATTTGGTTGAAATTGAGAAATTGTTTTTTCTTGGGTTTGGGATGTATTTTGCCCATATTCACCTCTGGTATTTTTTTTGAAATCTTTGTAGATTAGTTTCCCACTTTCACTTGCCCATATGTCTCTTGGGTGGGATGCTTATGTTTTTTTAGTTTCTATGATCTTTTGCTTGTTGGCTTGTCAAGGTGTTTCATATTCTCGTACCAAGTATTGGTGTTAGGGGTTGTTTGACATACTTATGTTTTCTTGGAGTATATTACAATTTTGGAGTTTTGGGGTGGTCAATGCTCCTGTTCCATGGTATTGGCTGATGGAAAGGTTTGACGTATGATGATGGGGCCAATACAAAGAAATTGCATTGTTTTTCTTGGACTGTCGGAGTGGTAGATCTTCTCTTCTTGGCTTGATGTGTTTGAAGGACATTGCATATTCTTATTTATTGGAGTGTTAGGGTTGTGCATGACTTCGTCCCAAGTGCCAATTAGTGATGAGAAGCCAATAGAGAAATATAGAGGCGTTGTTGTTAGTTGATGCTTGATGAAATGAGGCACATGTGCTCATCGGGGCTTGATGAAGAGTCTTGCTCATGTCTGGCAACTCGACAAACAAATAAAACTAGCCTATGTTGGGGATTTGCAGGATTGCATAATCCTTCCAAAAGCCCACGAGTTGTAAGGAGCTTGATCCAAGCAACATGGATGCCAAAATAAGTGGTTATAGATAAATTCTTTAAATGGTGGGTCAAATAAATATCCAATGGAAGCTTGAATATAAAGCTAAATCTTTTAAACTATTTCAAACGTTGAGTGCCAAATGAAATGATGTGTTTTCTCCTCCACCCATCCTACCTACTGCCATTATTGTAGGTCATTTTCTTAGCTATTGTATTAATTTGTCTCATCTCCTTGGCATCTTGGGTGTCCGTTTGGGAGGTAATGCATTTGTGCCATTTAATTTCAAATCACCATATGTTGCGATTAGGGTTGATATCCTGTAATTGTTAAAGAGCAATTTTTGATCATTTAAAAAAGGAGGTTGGTTCTTTAGTGGGTCTTAGACTTTGCAAGTGCAGGGATTTTCTATGGCTAGAATTGTGCTACATCCTTTTGAAGAAAGGGGGTGAGGATTTGAATCATTTGAAGGATAAATTTGTAATGTCCCCTTTTTGGGATAACCCTAAACCTGCCCTTAATTAATCAATTTCAAGTGATCACCTTGGTTTTGGGGATGATTATAGTGCGATTAGGCCCTTGCAAAATAGAATTAGAGAATATTTACAATATATATATATATATATATATATATATAAGGAAAACAAAGAGAATAAGCTTAGTGATACAACTACTTGTTAAGACCTACAAGTATGTTAGTAAACATTTATAAATAAAGAAAATATCATATTATAAATATATCGAATTTCTTTGGGGTTTCTAATTCATTCTTCCTAGAACAAAATGATCTAATAGGGTGCCCAAGAAACCCTCTACCCTAGGCCCATGAGCAGTACACCCCTCTTGGCCCAATGTGGCTTCTTGCAATCCATATGGGGTGGTGTGCCTAGTGAGGCGTCCTATCACCGTTCCCCTTATCAAAACCATTATTGCTTAATCATGTTGAGAGGTTGTGGGTGCAACTACAACAAGGTGTCTTGGAAATCACTCCCTCTAAGCCCAAGAGTAGTACACTCCTCTTGGCCCACATGTGGCAGGCCTCAGCCACCCACCATGGGGTGGTGTACTTAGAGGATGATCCCAACACTGTTTCCGCTCCTCGTAGGCCCTTATCTCCCTCATCATGGCTAGTTGTTTACAGTTAGATAATATGAATATCATTCCATAATGTAAACACATGTATTCTATGTTTACATATTAAATCAATGACACAAATTCATCATTTGTATTTAACAAATATTGATAACTCAGGTTCATACATAAGTACAAGCTATCATTATCATGACCAAAAAATATTAGATCTTCTGTAAACATATTGTGTATACCATAATTAAATACATAACTTGCTCATCTTTAGTTTATATTGTATTCATAAATATCATAGGAAAGCATACCTTTGTTCGGCTGACGTTAGAGTCTTAACAGAATTGGGATTGTCTTCAGCACTGTCCGGGATGCAAAAAATGTGATTAATTCTTGCTGTTTCAACCTTGCATCGTTCTCACCTTTATCTCTTGATCAGGGTCTTCTTGTTGTGGATGCATCTCTTCCTAGAGAGCAAATGGACGTGTCTCTTCATAGAGGTGCTGCATCACTAAGTTGTTTCATAACATGGTCGACTCTCCTTATTAATTTGTTAGTAGTGTATTTATTCATTGCTGGGTTAGTTGGCCCTTCCTTAATTTTATATATTATATATTTTTCCTTATATTGGGTATCTTTATGGTATCTATGAATTGCATTTTTATCAACTATTTGAATCTTGTCTATTGATAATTGCGTCTAAGGAAAACAATTATAATAGTATTTAATTTCGTAATTGCTCAAACTTAGATTTTTATTTATATTTTGGTATATTTGAGGTTGTCAATTCGAGGCACATGACAGTCCTCCCCCCTTAAATTTGCTTGAACCCAAGCAACTTTAAATTAGGATGATCAAATATCTCAGGACCTTCCCAAGTTGCATCCTCAGTGGGCAGTCCTTTCCACTTGACGAGGTACTCTTCAATAGTCTTGTTTCTCAATCTTTTTTCTCGTACATTGAGTATAGTTTCTGGTTCGAAGATCAGTTTTCCCTCATCGTCTAATGGTGATAATTCTGGGCATGGGATGATGTGTTGCCCCAACACCTTTTTGAGGCGGGATGCATGAAACACGTTGTGAATTCTACTATTTGTGGGAAGTTCTAGTTTGTAGGCCACCTCTCCAATTTTTCTCAATATTTTGTACGGTCCATAAAATTGGGGCTTAAGTTTCTCGGCTCCACTGATTTTGATAGATGATTTTTTATATGGTTGTGGTCTCAAAAAGACCATGTTTCCTATCTCGAATGTTCGTTTAGTTCTTTTCCTGTCGGCATATATCTTTTGCTAATTTTGGGCATGATGTAGGTTATCCTTAAGTGAATTCATGATGTCCACATTCTGCTGTATGACATCCTTGGCTCCTAGTACACGACTCTTTGTTCGGATCAAATGACCAAAGGATGTGGCCTCGCATCTGTATAGTGCTCGAAAAGGACTCATCCCTATGGACATATGGTGGGTGGTGTTGTAACAATATTCTTAATTCTCCCAAGTGTAACCATTTAATCCATCTGCCCTGTTGCCCGATGACATAGTTCCTTAAATACCCTTCCAACCGCTTGTTGATGATTTCTGTTTGTCCGTCTGTTTGTGGGTGATAGTTGGTACTTGGGGTTAATTCTGCCCTTGCTAATTTGAACAACTCTTGCCAAAATATGCTAAGGAAGTAGTTGTCTCGATCGCTTACAATATTTCGGGGGAGGCCGTGCATTTTGAAAACCTCCTTAAAGAATATCTTGGCCACTTGGGGGGCTCTAAAGTCTGTGGATATGGCTATAAAGTGTGCATACTTGGTGAGACAATTTGCTACCACATAAATGCAATCTTTGCCTTGTACCTTAGGTAGTCCTGTTATAAAATCCATAGAGATGCTCTCCCACTTTTGGTTAGGGATGGGTAGCAGTTGAAGTAGCCCTGCGGGAAATGTGTGTTCTTATTTATTCCTCTGGCATACCATGCACTCATTAGTGTGTTTCAATACATCTCCTGTGAGTCCCTTCCATGTGAACCTTTCCTTGATGTGTTTGTACATTTTGAAGCACCCCTAGTGCCCAAATAATTGGTTGTCATGATAAGTTTTCAAAACCTCCTTCTTTAGCCGTGATTCCTTAATGATGTAAATTCTATCTTTGTAAAGAATGAGGTTGTTCATTTGAAAATTTATCTTTGGCATGCTCAGTAATTAGAGTTGTTCTCCATTTCGTGGATATTGCTGTCATTGAACCAAGGTGGGGTCTTTGTGATAAGGCATCAACTACTATATTGTTTTTACCTTTCATATATTGAATGTCAAAGTTGTATGCTTGTAGCTTACTTACCCACTTTTGTTGTCTATCATTCAAGTTCTTTTGGTTTAGGAAGAATGTAAGGCTGTTGTGGTCTGTTTGCACGATAAACCTCCTGCAGATTAGGTATTGTCTAAACTTTTTAAGGGCATGCATAATGGCTAGCATTTCTTTGTCATTAACTAAGTATGTTTTCTCTATATCCTTGAGTTTCGTGCTTTCGAAGGCTATGGGGTGCTTGTCTTGCATCAATACGACCTCGATGCCTTCTATCGAGGCGTCACAATATAACTCAAAAGGTGAGTTGAAATTGGGTATTGCTAGCACGAGACAGGAACTTATTGCTTCCCTTAGTTTTTCAAATGCTGCTTGTGCCTTCTCATTCCAAGAGAATGCTCCCTTTTTAGTTAGGTCAGTGAGTGGTGCAGCTAGCCTTGAGAATCCCTTTACGAATCTTCTATAATAGTTGCATAGTCCTGAGAATCCTCTGAGGTGGGTTAAGGTATTGGGTTTTGGCCAGTTTCGCATTACCTCAATCTTTTCCTCATCTACCTTAACTCCCTAGGCACTGATTTTGTGCCCCAAGTATAAAATCTCCTCCATGCCAAACTCACATTTGGACAACTTGGCAAATAAAGAATGTTCCTTGAGTATACCTAGCATTTCATCCATATGTTTTAAGTGTTCTTCCCATGTTCTGCTATAGATTAGTATCTCATAAAAAAAAACCAATAAGAACTTCCTTAGTTGCTTCCTAAAAATGTGGTTCATGCAGGATTGGAAGGTGGCAGGTGCATTAGTTAACTCAAAAGGTAGGACAAGAAATTTGAAATGCCCATAGTGGCATCTAAAAGTTGTCTTTGGTATATCTTCCTCCCTTAATCTGATTGGTGGTAACTTGACCTTAGGTCGATTTTTGAAAAATAGACTGCCCCGTGAAGTTCATCAATAAGCTCATCAACTCTAGGAATAGGGTATCTATTCTTTATTGTTTTTTGGTTTAAAGGCTTGTAGTCAATGCACATCCTCATAGTGCCATCCTTCTTCTTTGAAAGTACAATTGATGAGGCGAAGGGATTAGAGCTAGGTTGAATGTGCCCCATCTCTAATATTTCTTTTATGGTTTTCTCAATCTCTTCCTTATACTTGTGAGGATGGCGGTAACAGGTGGTAACAATTGGTTTTGTTCCCTCTTCCAGTTCAATGGAATGTTCAAAACCTCTTTTTGGGTGAAGACTGGGTGGAATGTCATTGAAGACCTTTTTATGCCCTTTTAGGATTGGTTGTATGCCTATGTGGACTGACTTTCGCTTGGTAATTGTTCTTTCCATCTTCCTTGATGAGATTACCCTAGGGGATCCGTTGGATATTCCATGTAAAGTAACTCTCTTCCCTTCATGTACAAAGCATATCTCTAACTTGGGGAGATCAAAGATAAAACGACCCAAGGAATGCATCCATGGGGTGCCCAAGATCACATCTGTGTCTCCCATATCCACAGCGTAGAACTTGTCTTTAATTGGGTGCCTTCCCAAGGTAATGTTAAGTTGGGAGATTTTCTTCCTGCAAGGAGTGGTGGATCCATTAGCCAAGGTTACAGTGAATCCTTTGAAATCTTTTGTTTCTAGCCCTAGTTTTTTAACTAAGTTTTCATCAATAAAATTGTGGGTAGCCCCACTATCTACTAGAGCTGTTACCTTTTGTCCTTCAATTACTCCTCAGATCCTAAAAGGATGATGCTTGGATGCTTTTGAAATGCAAGCTAGGGTTCCTCCTTCCTCATTATTTTGATCCAATTTTTCCTTCTTGCACGGGTTCTCCTCCCCTTTAGTTTCATGGAGCATTGCCTCAATCCCATGAGCTGGGCTCCCTTGTCCACACCTATGTCCTGGTCTCCATTTTTCCTTGTAGTAGTAGCATAAGCTTTTCTTCTTAAGATCCCTTCGACCACAAACATGACCCGGGCCCCAAGGTTTGTTGCACTTAAAGCATAATTTCTTCTCTTGGCCTTCCTTTTGTTTGCATATATGACCGGGTTCCCATTTTCCTTGGTAGTCAAAACATAGTCCTTTCCTTTGAAGCTCTTCTCGGTCAGTATAAGGAAGGAATGTTCTTTTGTGTTTGTCCTTCCAATAGAAGTGTTTGTCCTTTGATGTTGTTTTACTCGAGGAGGGTTTTCCACTTCTTTGGGTGGTATCTCATCGAGTAGCCTTGAGGATTGCCTCTTGAAGTGTGGAGGGGTCTAGGGCACTGACTAGGCCATGAGTGGCATCTAACAACCCTTCTATAAAAAGGTAAGTGAGTGTGTCCTCAGATATTCTCGGGACCATGACTGCCAGTCTTTGGAATTTGGTAATGTACTCTTCAAGGGTCCCTCTGTCTTATTTTGGTTAGTTCCTTGAAGTATTTTTGGGCATGAGTTTGGTCAAACCTTTCAATGAGTCTTTTCTTGAAGACCTCATGGGCCTTGATATTTTTGTGATCTTGGGTAATTAGGCCATGATGTTACCAGTCATGTGCCCCCCCTTCTAGATGTATTGTGAATATTTTTGTGATCTTGGCTAATTAGGCCATGATGCTACCAGTCATGTGCCCCCCCTTCTAGATGTATTGTGAATGTAATGGCATCTCTCTCTGTCATGGGGCAAAGAGTTAGGTAGGTTTCTAGTTTTTGTAACCATGCATGGGCTGTAATTTTCCTTGACCCATCAAAGTTAGGGATGGACAGTTTTCCTATTTTACTTTGTATGTCTTTGTTTGGGCGATTGTTTCTACCCCTATGATCATTTTTCATCACTACCTCACAATATGCTATGAATGGGATGCTTCTTTGGACTTCGGGATCAAGTCTTGCATATTCTAAGGAAAGTTCACTTACATTTGGATTGTTAATTCTTCCATTTTCCCCTAAAGAACTCTCTTTGGCCAAGAAATGGGGCCTATTGGTACTTGGGTTTGATCCTATTGTAGTGTTATGATTACTTTTAGATTGGCTAGGGGTGCTTTCCCTTTCATGTCTTGTATTAGGTCTAAGGTTGTTTATGTTTTGAAGGGCTTGGAGCATGGGCTGACTAGTTTGTTCATTTTTTTCCATGAATGCTCTCAATTCTTGCTCCATAGTCCTCTTCTTTTCTCTTTCTAGGGCCCTTAAAGTTCGTTGGCTTGGTTGAATCAACTATTATCCCTCAGGCTGGCAAGATGGTGCTTTGATACCACTTGTAATGTCCCCTTTTTGGGATAATCCTAAACCTGCCCTTAATTAATCAATTTCAAGTGATCACCTTGGTTTTGGAGATGTTTATAGTGCGAGTAGGCCCCTGCAAAATAGAGTTAGAGAGTATTTACAAGATAATATTAATTGGAATATATATATAAGGAAAACAAAGAGAATATGCTTAGTGATAAAACTACCTATTAAGACCTGCAAACATGTTAGCAAACATTTATAAATAAAGACAATATCATATTATAAATATATTGAATTTCTTTAGGGTGTCTAATTCATTCCTCCTGGAATAAAATAATCTATATATATATATAAGGAAAACAAAGAGAATAAGGTTAGTGATAAAACTACCTATTAAGACCTGCAAATATGTTAGTAAACATTTATAAATAAAGATAATATCATATTATAAATATATTGAATTTCTTTGGGGTTTCTAATTCATTCTTCTTGGAATAAAATAATCTGATAGGGTGCCCAAGAAACCCTCTACCCTAGGCCCAAGAGCAATGCACCCCTCTTGGCCCCATGTGGCTCCTTGCCATCCATATGGGGTGTTGTGCCTACTAAGGTGTCCTATCATTGTTCCCCTTATCAGAACCATTAGTGCTTAATCGTGTTGGGACATTGAGGGTGCAACTACAGCAGGGTGTTCGGAAATCACTCCCTCTAAGCCCAAGAGCAGTACACTTCACTTGGCCCACATGTGGCAGGCCTTAGCCATCCACCAGGGGGTGGTGTACTTAGAGGATGATCCCAACGCTGTTTCCCCTCCTCATAGGCCCTTAACTCCCTCATCATGCCTAGTTGTTTACAGTTAGATAATATGAATATCATTCCATAATGTAAACACACGTATTTTGTTCTTACATATTAAATCAATGACACAGATTCATCATTCGTATTTAACAAATATTGATAACTTAGGTTTATACATAAGTACAGGCTATCATTATCATGACCAATAAATATTAGATCTTCTGCAAACATACTGTAGTATACCATAATTAAATACATAACCTGCTCATCTTCAGTTTATATTGTATTCATAAATATCACAGGAAAGCGCACCTTTGTTTGGCTGACGCTGGAGTCTCAACAGAATCGGGATTGTCTTCAACACCGTCCGGGGTGTAGAAAATGTGATTAATTCTTGCCGATTCAACCTTGCATCGTTCTCACCTTTATCTCTTGATCGGGGTCTTCTTGTTGTGGACGCGTCTCTTCCTAGAGAGCAAATGGACGTGTCTCTTCATAGAGGGGCTGCATCATTAAGTCGTTTCATAACATGGTCAGCTTTCCTTATTAATTAGTTAATAGTGTATTTATTTGTTGCTGGGTTAGTCAGCCCGCCCTTCATTTTATATTATATATATATATATTTTGTCTTATATCGGGTATCTTTATGGTATCAATGAATTGCATTTTTATCAACTATTTGAATCTTTTCTATGATAATCATGTCTAAGGAAAACAATTATAATAGTATTTAATTTCGTAATTGCTCAAACTTAGATTTTTATTTATATTTTGGTATATTTGAGGTTGTCAATTCGAGGGACATGACAAAATTGTAATGAGTTTTATGCAAAGAATGACTCTAGAGCTGTTTGTATATCTTTAGGGGAATGCTAACTTCCTGTTAAGGTTCTCTCTTGTCACAATTGTTGACATGAATGTATTGAGTATTTGATAATGTGACAACATTTTAAAATATTACAAATATTGTAATAATCATTTGTTCTCTTCATGTGGATTTATGTAGTTCATTTTTGAATTATTAAGTATGCTTTGTGTATAATGCCTATAATATGATGGAAAATATGCCTAGATCTGTTCTTCGATGTTTCCATTCATTATTTTCCTTCTTGTTGTTTGTGACTCTGTAGCCTAAATGGATAGGCATTGGTCTTGGATCCATTTGACCAATTTCACATCTTCAAAACAAATCAAAACCATTAATCAGTAGTTTAGTAATAAACTTAGTACTGTACATTCACGACCTTGTATTTTAACTAGGGAATCAATCTTAATGGAGCCTTAGATGAACTAATTTGAAGTGGGTCATGCTTGCACAACCAAATCAAATATATAGAGGGTATTAAGAGAGCTAGTTGCTCTTAGCTCAGTGACAATATTTAGAGTTGAATTAATAAATTGGGTTTAGCTATTACTATTTTTTATTGTTCATTTTGTTTATCAAACCTCTAGGAACACCCTTCTGAGTCTCAGTTGATCTCGAAGAGTAGGAGAGAAAACCCATTCTGTAGAGTTGATCTTCAATCCTCCATGGTCTATGGATGAACAGGTTTTACATCCATGATGACAACCGTGGCCTTGAAAGTGAAATTATATTTTAGGAAGTGAAGTTGTGGTTTTGGGACCTAACTTAGTTCTTGGCAAAGTGGCATTCATTACATTTGAAGGGCAATTGGTCATAGTCAAGCTCCTACATATATGATCATCCATCTAAGTTTAACTCAATAGCTTCAAAGAGACCTTTCTCCAAATCTACATCCATGCAGATTCAAGTACATGCAAAGTTGTCTTTTGATTCAGCCTTATCAATGAAACAACCCAAAGTGTTGCCAATGGTAGCCAAAGATTTGTTATCCCAAAATAAGAAAGAAATGGGGAAGTTTCATCTAGATAGGGATTGCATTAAGCATATTTTTAGCTGGGTTAAAATCCATGTACTAGTGATTCAAACACAAACCTACTGCCCCATAAAATAGGGACCACTTCTAAAGAATAGATCTTTGTCCTCTTTAAGATATAGAATCCCCTTGCACGAAACTAAATGCTTTTCTACCCTTTTAATAAAAGCTTTCAATAGAGATTAATTCAATCATCTATGGTTTTGAGCCTTGACCAAAGACCTATAAACTTTTCAACTAAAATCTATAAGAAAAAATAATTGTTTCTTTGGAGAATCGTGATTGACAAAAACTTTAAATACCATAGTTGATTTTCTTATAAAACAAAAATGAAAGGATTTAGCTATGATGAGAATCAAAATAAAAAATAAAATTAGCTTATAAAAAATTCTTAAGGCAGCCCAAACAAATCCTTAGAATTTGCTACCCTTGTATCTACATAAGTAGTAGCCATTGTTAGCTAGTCATGTCCAACCAAAAACGTTTAAGGCATTGGCTTGCCATTCTTTGTAATGAGTCCTCTGCTCGCTAACATATTTGAGAATCAGAGGGATTTGGAAATTTTCTAAGTTATCCATTCTGGTATGGATCTTGGTTCGAGTTTGTGGGTTTGGCAATTTTTTTTGGTTGGGTTTGTTTTAGGTTTGTCTATATAAAAAACATGTAAAAATTATAAATATTTATATTTGCAGCCTAAAAGCAGGAATCAAATTTGGAATACCACATAACATCTTATAATTAACAAAACTACCTTAAAATTTAATGCCATTTAAAACATAAATGATCGATATTATAAAATATTCATTGTTAAAACTCAAGTTCAATATTAAAATAATAATATCAAGTTCAACAATCAGCTTTCAGCATCATATGGATTCTCTAAATTATCATCATCATCATTGACACATAAGCAGTATGTGTTGGGCAACATACGCGCCGTTTCAACAATCTCCATCAGACCCCCTAGCCGACGTAGGAACATTTGAAGAACCACAAGTGATACCATTGCAACTCACATTAAAAGTGTGCTTGCTTTTGGACTCTTCAAGTGCAACATGTTGGAAAAGTGGAAGCATCCAAGTCAGTTTGCTTTGGCTTCATATCCCACAACTTTGTGGGGTCTAGGGGCAATGCCCCTAGCAAGTTTGAGGGGCAGTGCCCCCAACGAGGTTGAGGGGTAACACTCTTGACGCATTCTTTGTCACTATATGGGGTGGGGTTCGGGGGCAGAGCCCCCACCACCAAGCCCAAATGAAGACTACACCAATCTTCATGGTGCACACCACTTTCATAATTTTTTAAAAGGCGTCAAAGGTTAAAAAATAAAAAGTTAACAAAATAAAGGGCAGAAAAATCAATGGCTTTGCCCTAGGTTTGGTTGGGTCCACTTGGATCTTGCCTAGGTTCACTTGGGTTTGTCCCAGAGGAACCCACCTCCCCAAATGCACGTTGTGTGCTTATTCACAGGCAAACCAAACTGGATATAGATCCAGATCTGACCGATCCCCTGACAGATCCGGTAACATAGGAAAACTAAAGGGACATCTATTTTAAAATCTCACATACAGTTAGCCGACAAATTGAAAAAAATTGTTCAGTTAAACATATTATAGATTTAGAGGAAACCAGACCAAACTTCTGATCTATTACTGAATTTTTTGTCTTATTGATGTTAGTGAAATATGACAACCTTTTTTTTTTTAAAGATTTCAAGCTAATCTATAATAGTTAGGAAAATAGCTTCATGAAAATTTACTTTTTGCTTTTTTGAAGTCATTTTAATAATTTATTGAAGTCTGGTAATCATTCTGGTTAGGTGACTCTGTCAAGGGCTGTCTTTTCCACCAAAATCATCCAAACTTGCCCTTAAGCTTGTCTGATGGAGTACGCCACATCCATTGAGTTGGAGTTGGATGTAATACTGTATCAAGATTTTATTGTGTCTACTAGGGTTGTTAACCCTTTACCACTTTTCTTGGAGCTTTTGTAATATTTTACACAATTACAATGCTTTAATCACGTCTCGTGCATTTCAATAGTCTTAAGGGAATTTTATGATCTTGTTGCTTAATTTGAACACTCCATGTCTTTTGAGGTTTTCACCCCAGATTTGAACATAAGGTTCCACTTTGAAGGCGAAAAACTTTCAGTACTTTAGGTAACCTTATTTGACCAGAAATATGACAATCTTATGATAGTAAACGATTTAAGAGTTTTCCACAGTGAATTTGTGGTATAAATTGTAGCAAGGTTTATTTTGGTTTCGTACAATCATTTACTCAGATTGATCCAGAATATTTTATAATATGATGAAAACTAGTATTTCAGTTAAATCACATTGAATATATTATGCAAATTAAGTTTTATTTGATGTAGGGGTGTGATAACTGAATTTTTGATTTTTAGACATTGACAAAAGTTTCAATAATATTGTTTATTATGGTGAGATATGTTGTGGAACATAAGTGCTGAAGAAATGTAAGAAATCAAGGGAAACAAGTTACAAGTATAAATGAAATAAGGGCACGTTTTAGGTGTATTGAAAATAAAATCTTGAAGGGATTTGAAAATAAGATCTTGAAGGAATTTGAAGTATCTGCTTGAAAATTGAGAAACTTGATACTTGACATGCTTTGTGTTTCATAAATCTTAAAAATGGATTTCATTGATTGGCTTACTTCCATGTGTGATTAAATGGTTTTGTAAGAGCTGTTAATAATTAAGTTATACAGAAATATAATATTCATTGGTTTGATCTTGCTAGATGGCGACCTTGGCTGAATATTTTGGACTTGGAATTCAAAAACACAGGTGACAGACATGCATCTCTGAAAATTCGTTATGTTTATTCGTTATCTAGCATTTTGTCTATTTTGTAGGGACATAAATTAAAACCCTTTTATAGATTTGTCAATAATGTCACAGTATTTATCCCTTGCTGTTTCCTGACTGGTCCATACATTATTCTTTTGAATTACAGAAGCCTTGATGATGTGCGCATGAATCTGGAAGTCCTCAAATATTGTGCAACGGTGTTGTTTTTGGTGAGCATTCCTTTTCATCCTGATGATTGAAGTTTTCAGTTTTGGTTTGGATTCTGGTTCAGTTTAGCAGATTTAGTTGATGGATCTGGAAAGTTTTTTTTTAGGTTGAGTTTGTTTTGGATTTATCTGTACCAAGAAAATAAAATCATAATTTTAATATTGTTATTTAAAAACAAGAATATTAGAATTAATTCACATATTTCTTAATAATTTTAATATACAAAAATATTTATAAACCTTATACAATTGTAATAAAGCTAATATATGATATAATAATAAAATTAATATTAATATTAATTTATCAGTGGATTATGATCTTGGGGAGTGTTCCCTTTTATATTGTATTTAACAAAATTTCTAGTTACAGTTTTCAGCAGTATTGGGTTTATGAGAAAACCCGGGAAACTTGCAAACAGGGGTATATTACAAAAACCTTGTTGATAATGCAATCTTTTAAACTTTAAGCTTCTATTATCAGCCTATGAAGAGCTATAAACCATGAAATTGCAGGTGTTAAAACTTATATATAAAAAAGACTACTTATCATTTTCTTCTTCTGGAGCTAGCGGTAATGAGTAGACTCATCCAATTAAATTATTAATGCCTTCAAAGGTCTCTAGGCCCACCAACTGCTTTAAGAAGGTTGCTCGCCTTTTTTCTTTTTTGCATTTGTTGGCCTCTCTGTGTGGCATTCCTGTTATTTTGATGGGTCTCCAAGGATCAAACACAACACCGTTATTTATCAGTAGTTTCCTGTCCAAAGAAGGAAGTCCAGCTCCATGAACTGCAGTAAGGCAAACATAATCAATTCCCCGAGGAACTGGTGCTTAATTAACTCTTTTGCCATGGCTTTAAGTTTTTGACCACTTCCTTATCTTCACCAAGGTCTAGAAACATTGCTACAATCAGTGTTTACACAATAATTGTGATCAGTCTCCATAAAATTGTTTCCCAAAATCCATTATATTGCTTGGAGGAGCAAACTGCTTCTGGTTTTGAAAAATTTCTTTAGTCTCATCTCTGAAATTCCACCCAAAAATGCCATCTGTCTATGGCTGCTTACCAAACACACAGAGGTATCCATTGGAGACCTCAAGGCTCAAAGTGAACTGAGATGTGATTGGGAATGAACTTCATAAAAGGTGAAGATTTTCTATTTCATCATTGTTTTCCCTTTTTTATGCCTCTTCTGTATCCTGCACTCAGGAAGAAATAAAGATTGACGTGATTGAAATCTCATGAGTATTGATTGAGCGATATAAATCACGAACTTACCTGCTCATGATTGCTCTAATTTAAGTTCAATATGATCGCCTTATTCATATTTTGTCGCTCAAGCTTTTGTTTTAGCTTTGCCCAAGAGTCAGCTTTAGAGTTTATAATACTTTCTTCTACCATATCAATAGCGTAATTCGCTAGTATGTTTGCTTTGTCACTGATTTCTCTGAAAATATGTTGAAACTTGAATGTAATAGTTATCCAATGAATCTAGGAGTGGCCAAACCTGTTGGAGGAGATTATTAATTTTCCAGTTTTGCAATTTTTTGTTTTGAATTGCACTCACAATTATTATAGAATCTCCTTCAATTGCAACTTTTTTGCATCCAAAAACTATACAAATTTGCAAAACCAGGATGAGGGCTTGGACTTTTGTGTCGTTATTCGTCCCTCTATTAATTTTCTTTTAGCAACACCAATCAGATTGCCTTCTTCTTTTCTAATAATGCAACTTGCTCTTGAAATTCTTGGATTTCTGTTGAGTGCTCCATCAAAATTCAACTTATACCAGCCTAAAGGGGGAATTCTATTTAGCTTCTTTCCTACTTTTTAAAGAATCAACTCTTCCATCTCCGTTAACAGGGGGAATCTTAAGTCCTTGCCAACTTTTAACCATTTCATTGTCTCAAAGTGAAAAGGATTTCCTTTTTGAAGACTGTGACACTGATTTGTTGTTTATAACTTCAATCATTACTGATACTATTTTGTTTAGTAATATTGATTTTGATAATTCTTTCTCCTGAAATAATCGTCTATTTCTTTTTTTTTCTATGTTTCCCATAGGATTACTGATGGAAAAATGATCCACATGTTTGAAAAAGTTCACTCTTTTTTTAAGGATGGGCTAGGATTGAAAGAGGCTTAGAATGTCATTTGGTAAGGCACTCTTCCATCGCAGTCTTCCAACACTTTTGTGAAAATTGGCAACGTAGTAAAAGATGATTTGCATTTTCCTTTTTCTTCTTACAAAGCACACATCTTGAAGGGTCACTATAGCCAAGTTTTTGATATTTATCTGCTGTTAGAATTTTCTTTCGAAGAGCTTCCCAAGTCAAGACCCCAAATTTTGGAAGACAAATTTTGTTCCAACATATGTGTATAGGGATAGATGTCTTTTGTTCTATGGATTCTTCCACCATAAATTCAATCTTTGCTGAATATTCTCCATCTGTAGAACAATTCCATCTTATAATGTCTTCTTCATTTGTCAAAAAATATTCCTTTTCTTAATGTTGGTAAACAGTTTTTTCACTGCAAATAATCAAGATTCGCCCAACGGGCAGCGACAATGTAAACCAAAAAATGGATGATTTGTTATGAGATTAACAAATATCCTTTGCGTTTAGAGGGGCAGCTCCCTCATATGATATAATTTGGATTTTTGAAATATATGAAGTCAGGGATATGCTTTTAACCAGAAAGCAGAAAAGGCAGACAAACACTTGCTCATCACCATGATACAAGTGCGATTGAATGGATTTTAAATCTAAACTAATGCTGAAACTTAAACTGGCGAACAATAAATATCTTGACTCACAGATCAGATTATCCAAAGTTTGTTGACTCGACTCAATACAATTCCAGCACTTACTGCAAATAAAAATAAAAATAATATTTAGTATTTAATTAATTAATGCTCAATGATGTATTATATTGTAATTTTGTAGATGAGAACATCTCTTTAGTTCTCCCTCAGTTTCTTTTCAGAAACTTTACATTTTTGTTATCTTTGTAATCTATTTATTGAGCATTTGCTCCTCATGTAAATAATATCAGATTATTTTACCATTTTGCATCACAATATGGTATCAGAGCAGTGTCGATCAAGGTGGGAATTTTTTTTTTAAAATTTATTTATTTATTTTTTTGGGCTTCGCCTTCTGTGAGAAACTCTCTTAGGATTTTTGTTAGAATTTGTGAAAGATTCGTCAGTTTTCCCTTTTGCTATTATCGAATTCCTATGAGCAATAAAGTGTGTGGACTCGAGAAGGAAAATCGTGGAATTCTTTGTCTGATCTACAAATCGCGTCTCTTCTCAATAAAATCGCGTTTTCTTATCTAGAAATTGTGATTTATTGGTGCTATTTTTTGTGAGTTTTTGGGCGTCAGTTTTTCCTCTTTCTTGCGCCATCCTAGTTTCCGTGCGACTCTCTTCGTGCATTTTGAATTAAAAAAAAGAAAAGAAAACGTGTTCTTGTGTTGGTTTATGCGCATTCTTCTGGTTGCGTTTTGTGGTCTTTTTCTTGCGCGTTTTTCTGGTGTTGTTGGAAGCATGTTCCTAAAAGAAAAATCCTGTGATTTCATCATTTACTGGGTGTGACTCTCAGTGTTCTTGTGCACAGGTTCTATATTTTTCAGATTTTTGAAGAAAAAAAATCGGGTAGGGTTTTGAAATAAATCCTTTGTTTCAAGCTGATTTTTTATTTTGATCGCAGATTCTTTTTGGGTTTTCTAAGAAGACTTTTGGGTAGTCATTCGTTTTTTTTTGGGTGTCTCGAAATCTATGCATTGGGATTTGTGCAATAGGGTTTGCTTGGATTTTTGCGCCTGAAACTACCTCTGTTTTTAGGGCATTGGAATTCATGTCTTGGGTTCCGTGCATTCAACTTTTTGAGCCTCTTCTGTGTATCTCTTTTTTTGTGCTTAAAAAAGCTTGAAATATGGCATTTTTGACCAACATTATGTTGGAAGGTAGTTAGGAATTCAATGGCAAAGATTATAATACCTGGAAGTAGCGAATGATGACGATCTTCGAATATTCGTGTCTTGATTAGATTCTTCTAGGCATTGCTACTTGTCCCACAACAGCGGTTAAAGACCAAGAAAAGTATGATGAGCAAAATTGTGAAGCGTTGATGCTCATTAAGCTTTCAGTTACTGATGATCAGCTTCCACAGGTTCCATCTAGTAAATCAATTGCTGAGATTTGGGAGCATTTGAAAACCTTGCATGAAACCTCGACAAAGCCGTGCGTTCTTTTTAAAGAACTAGTTGTTCTCTATCATGATGGATGAGAGAATGTCCTTATAGGAGCATCTGACAAAGATTAAGGACGTCCGTGATCAGTTGGAGGAAGAAGACATGGTAGTCATCACTTTGAAAACTCTTCCGAAGTCTTATGAGCACTTTGTTGAAACTCTCAACATTACATCGACTAATGTTGATTTGAAGTTTCCCGAGCTTTGTACCATACTGTTGCAACAAGAATGTTGGAAACAACAGTTTGGTAGCAGTGCTTCTTCGTCCTCTACAGAGCAAGCTTTTGCAACCAAGTCTTAGGCTAAGAGCAAAGGGAAAGGTCAGCCTTCACAGCAAAAAGGCTTAGGTCAACCTCTGGGCAGCCCTGAAAAGAAAAACATTTAGTTTAATTACTGTCACAAATATGGTCATATGAAGAAAGATTGTCGGCAACGTTTGGCTTTTGAACAGAAGAAGCGGGGAGGGTCTTAGCAGAAAGAAAATGTTGTCGAGCACACTGAACAGAAGGAATTTGCCTTTTATGCTTTTATGGCTAAAAGACCTGCATATCATGTGAAGTCCTCTGCCTAGACATTGATTTAGGTGCTTCGTGACACTTCACCCATTGGCGTGATTGGTTCACAAACTTTTCTCCTTTCACTGACTTAGTTATTTTTGGAGGAGGTGAAGAGTATACAGTTGTCGGTAAGGGCACTATTCAGATTCAATTTGGTGGGAGGAATCTCATATTCCTTAATGTATACTATGTTCTTGGCATGGAATTAAACCTTCTCTCTATCATTAAGATTATGCGACACTCTCCTCAACTGGACGTGGTATTCAGTGCACATAAATGTTCAATTGTTGATTGGGAGACTCGCACCACTGTGGCTGCTAGTATTGAGGATCACGGTCTATATAGACTTGTGGATACAGGTGACTCTCTAGAGTTAGCCATGGCAACCAAAAGTTCTTCCATCGCCAGTCTTTGGCATCAGCTGTAAGGGCACTTAAATGTGCACTATCTTTCTTAGCTAGCTCAAGAGGGACTTGTAGCTGGTTTACCTGAGATCCAGATTTAGCATCATGGCGTTTGTGGAGCTTGTCAGGCTAGGAAGTAGCATAGGACACCTTTCTCGGATGGTGACTCGTGGCGAGCCTCCAAGGTACTACAATTGGTTCACGTTGATGTATGTGGGCCAATGAATACACCTTATGTTACTGGTTGTAGGTATTTCTTTCTTTTTGTTGATGATTTCAATCGTAAAATGTGGGTGTACTTTCTTAGACAGAAATCAGATGTGTTTACTGTATTTCAAAAGTTTAAGGCCTTAGTAGAGAAAAAGAGTTTGGCGGTTCCATAGTCACTCTTAGGTCAAATAATGGGGGCGAATTTTGTTCCACTGACTACTTCAACTTCTGTGATATATACAACATCAAATGCTAGTTAACCACACCCTACATCCCTCAACAAAATGGTGTTGTAGAGCAGTGCAATTGTACAATCACTGAGATGACCTGCTCCATGTTACAACACAGGAGTGTTCCTAATAAATATTAGGCAGAAGCAGTCTATATTGCTGTCTATCTTCTTAATCGGTCTCCTACACATGCTGTTAAGGGGAAGACTCCTGAGGAAGCTTGGATTGGTCGCAAACCTAGGATCAGTCATATAAAAATCTTTGGCTCTTTAGCATATGTATGGATTCTAGATGCCAAGCGCTCCAAGTTGGATTCCAAGAGTCAAAAGCTTATGTTCACAGGATACAGTGACAACCATAAGACTTACCGATTGATTGCTGTAGACATTGATCATCCAGTCTTCAGTTGGGATGTTGTCTTTGATGAAGAACGGGGACCTTTTCACCTTTCCTCGTCTGTGCAGCATTCTGAGGATCAACCTTTGAAGGCTTCTGAATTGGGTGTCTATCTTTCGTTAGGTCCACCTAATGGGAGGGATGATGAAGATTCTATTTTTGATGATGCTCAAACCGACTTTCCTCCAGATGATGTTGATCTTCCACTTGTTGAACCTGTTCCAGAACCACTACCAGCTTTAGCTCCTCTTGTTGTATCCGACGTTGGCACTTCTCTCCGGCCTAAATGGTGGGCTAATACAATTGGTGATCCTCATGATGATGAGCTCATTGAGGGTAGATCATCCAGAAATAAGAGCAAACAACAACATACAATTAATTTTGCTCTCATGGCCAACATTCATAGTGTTTATGAACCTCAAACATATTCGGAGGCTAAAGGAATTCCTGAGTGGGAACAGGCTATGGAGGTTGAATACCATAGTCTTCAGAAGAATCACGCTTGGGTCCTTTATGATCTTCCTCTAGGGAAGAAGCCCATTAGCTGCAAATGGGTGTATAAGGTTATGTACAAAGTTGACGGAACCCTTGACAAGTGCAAAGCTCGTCTCGTTGCTAGGGGGTTCTCACAGAAGGAAGGCATTGACTACGAGGAGACTTTTGCTCCTACAACCAAGATGAGTACCATTCGGCTCGTCCTTGTCTTGGCAGCCCAGTTTGGTTGGAAAGTCCATCAAATGGACATTAAGAGTGCTTTCCTCAACGGTGAGTTGAAGGAAGAAGTCTATATGATGCAGCCTCCAGGGTTCAAGGTTGCCGGTAAAGAACACCAGGTGTGCAGACTGGTGAAAGCACTCTATGGCCTGAAACAGGCTCCTCGGGCTTGGTACATCAAGATCAACAAGTACCTCACAGATCATGGCTTTTAGAGGAGTCCATCTAATTCTAATCTATATGTCAAACACATTGGTAGTGATATTCTTATTCTTGTTGTCTATGTGGATGACTTGATCATTATTGACAGCTCGACACATTTGATCGATGAGATCAGACAGGATTTGTGTAGCTCATTTGACAAGACAAATTTAGGACTTCTGCATTATTGTTTAGGTGTTGAGGTTTGGTAGATAGAGAGTAGTATCTTCATCTCTCAGTCCAAATATGCTTGAAGTCTATTGGATAAGTTTCAAATGCAGGATTGCAAACCTGCCTCCACACCTATGGAAAAAGGGCTGAAGTTGTCAGCTATATCAGATTCACCTGTAGTGGATGAATCATTGTTCAGGCAACTAGTGAGCAGCGTCATCTATCTCACTTCCACCAGACCTGACCTTAGTTTTATAGTGAGCTACATTTCATGCTTCATGACAGCCCCCAAGGCTGATCATTGGGTAGCAGCGAAGCGTTTGTTGCGTTATGTGAAGGGCACTTCTGATTATGGACTTCTTTACACTAGTGGTCATGATCCTAGACTCATTGGTTACACAGACTCAGATTGGGTAGGTTCGGTTGATGACAAAAAATCAACATTTGGGTATTGTTGATGCGTGTTTTGTGACACACCATCAGAATAAAGAGTCCAAAGATGCTCTATCCTCTCTTGAAAAATCACCACATATGCTAAGATTGCGAGAAGATCATATGGCGATTCCAAGGTTCCTTATGTCAGGTCTTGACGTGTGGATAAGCTCAATGGTCGTTGTGATATGCTGGTAATACAAAGGGACTTGTGCTAGGCTTGTTCAATTCACAATGGTCTAGACAATGAAGCTCTGTTGTTTGGGTCTTGGTTCAAACAAACTGAAAAAAAAGGAGATAAGGGTTTAAAATTTCTAATCTACTTCCTAAGAATTCAAGAGACAGTATTGACTTGATGAAACCAATAACAACGCTTTGCTTTGCCTCACTGGGAACAACTACACAAAGTGAGTGTAATCTTCAAGGGAATGTGTTTATGATTTTCACGTCATGAATGACTACCATCAAATCAAACAATATTTATCTAGACAAAAGTTAAGCATCCACAAAGTAAGCTCAGGGTAACTTTACGCATTGAACGAAAATCATCCATTCAAAGAAAGTATGAGCAAAAGTTTCACCATAAATCAATACTTATCAAATCTTGCATTCATCTAACATACATGAAATAAAATCTAAACTATGACGAGGGATAAGAACTATGCAAACTCCAAAATAAAGTAGTCACCATCAATTAGAACAATGTATTACTTATTACTTTGGCAGTCATATGCAACAATTTACTTATCTCAACATGTTTTGCAACATGCTCCCCCTCTTTTACAAATGAGGGGTGAGCTCAATTTATAGGCTTCCCAATTACAATTCAATGGCCAAGATTGATTTAGGATCAACGACTGAGATTAAAATAAAACCCTAATTAGGGTTGTTCATAACTAACTCCTTCTCAACCAACGAGAAAATTACATTCGAGGACACACGTCCTTTTTGCTAAATATGAACCAACAATAAAATAAAAAGTTGTTGCATGGTGGAGTGTCAGATTCATTGAATCTGGACGTGCTGGCTTGGAACAATTGATTGGTCGAGGCGCCACTTCAGCAGGTTGGATGTCCCCCTTGGTCACTTTGGTCCTGTTCCATGTGCTTGCCTTAGAATATTTTTTCTTCGCTGATGACTTTGTCCTTTGCACTTGTTCCTTCCGAGCTTTGATCTTGGATCTCAATTTGTATCAAAGAATGGAAATTTGTTTGGAATACTTTTCTTGTCACCATCTGATTTTGATTGGAAGCTTGTCTTTAATTCTTCAAGAGATGAAATTCTTCAAGAATTGCCCTGATTGCTTCTTTCAAGTGCCTTGAATTTGGAGAAAGAATTCCCTTGTGCTTTCGCCACAATGGAGGAAATTGGAACTTTCTCTGTGAAGTATTTCCCATACTTAGCCAAATTTTGGCTATTCAATTTCATCTTGTAACACCTTCATGTAGACCTTTCAACGTTTAGCCAAGATTTTGACCATCTTTATGCTCGAATGAACTGTGCCTGTGGATTTGCCTCCAATTTTGAGTTTGGCTTGTGCTAAGTAGGGCAGACTCCATCCTTGGACAAAGATTTTACTCATTTCCTCTTTTCTTTTCCTCTTTATTCCACTTCATTCTTCTTGTTTTCCTTCCAACTCTTAGTCAATTTTTTGAATTTCCCTCCCCAAGGTATCAACACTTAGCCAATTTTCTTATCCTCTACTTGGGTGAACTTTATCAATACTTAGACATTTTTCTTTTTCAAGCCATGTCGAACTTCATCAATGTTTGTACATTCCATATTTTAGCAAAGTCGGACTTTGTGAGGCTTGAGACATTTTTCTTTTAGGCCTAAGTTGGACTTTCCCTGTCTCTGGACATTCCTTGCTGGAGGTAAGTCGGACTTTCTCTTGCTTGTGCCGTCCATCCATTGAGCAAGGTTGGACTTTGTTAACACTTGGAGTTTTTCCTTTACCTTCATGGCGGACTTTGAAACTTTTATTCCATGTTCTCTTTGATGTCTAGGCAGTCTTTGAAGTCTTCTTGCCTAGGTCAGACTTTGGAGTTTCTTTATTCCAAGACAGGTCGGACTTCTCAATGTCTTTGCCATTTTCATTGAAAGTGAGGTTGGACTTCAAGAATTTCATTCCAAGTCTCCATGGCGGACTTTCCTAGTGTCTTTCCATACACTATCCCCTTATGGTGAACTTCACACCTTCTTTTCCATATGCAAGGGCAGACTTTCTTGTTTTGTTTCCACTTCATGGTGGACTTTGAAACTTTCTTTCCATTTTCCCCTTATGTCTTAGGCGGACTTTGAAGTGAATTTTCCTTACTCATGGCGGACTTTCAAACTTTCCTTCCATTCCTTATCCAAGGTAGGGCGGACTTTGCAATAAGCTTGCCATTTCTCTTTCCAAGTGAGGGCGGACTTTGGTGAATTCATTCCATAGTGCAAGTCAGACTTCTCAAATGTTTTTCCATCTCCTATTTCCTCATCTCTATGGCGGACTTGGCAAATGTTTATGCCAAATGCTTCATGGCGGACTTTCCTTAAGGCTTTCCTCTCTCCATTTTGGCTTGGGCGGACTTCTCAGTTTTCTTTCCACTTGATGGCAGACTTGGCAAATGTTTTTCCATCTCCCATTCAAGTGCTGGGCAGAATTTCTCCATGTCTTTCCATTGCTGGGCGGACTTGGAAGACTTTATAACACTTTCTTGGGCGCACCTCACCAAACTTAGGCCATTTTTCACCATGAATTTCATGAATCTCTTGCTTTTTTGGTTGATTTTCTCAGATTTCTCATTGCTTTTCCTGATTTTTGCTTTATTTTTTAATGCCTTTTGATTCTAAAAGTGGAAATGTTGACTCCATGAACTGGGTTGACTTTCTAAAAATAGAAAAACCAAAATCCCTAAAAAATAGGAGTCTTGGATTGGTCCAAAAATGCCAAAAATGAAAAAAGCAAAAATCCCTAAAAAATAGGAAGTTTCAAAATTGACTAAAAGCAATGGCGATCCTCGTCCTCCGGACCTTCGGAGCACTTTGACGATGTGTATACATTGTTCCAGGCTTGGATTCTCAACTTGGCTCGGATGACTCTTCAAAACTTTTAACTCTTCATTGTAAAAGAAACATGGTGATTAGCAGTTGCGACGCCAAGGCAGAAAACCCAAAAAGCAAAAACAAAGGGTCCCAATTTGCAATGGGGCGATGTTGTGAAAAGGTCACAACAGGTATGTTTTCAGTTTGGGATCTGGTGCAATCACTTGGACTAGTAAAAAGCAGCAGGTAGTGGCTCTTTCCTTGACAAAAGCAAAGTATCGAGGAGCACTTAAGGCAGCTTGTGAGGTAGTTTGGCTTTGCCAGATGCTTGCGGATATGCAAATATCTCAAGTAGTTTCGACTCTCTTGTTCTGTGATAATTAGGGAGTTTTCAAACTTGCCAAAAATCCAGTCTTCCATGAAAGAACCAAGCACGTAGAAACTCATCGTCACTTCATTCAGAAGCTTGTTGAAGACGAATCAGTTCAGTTGCTATATGTTCTGATAGAGGAGTAGACAACATATATTCTCACCATGTCCCTTAGTCTAGATAAGTTTGTAAAATTCAAGGGGCATCTTGGTGTAGTTGACAGATTGAGCATTAAGGGAGGGTATTAAAATGATATTTAGTATTTAATTAATTAATGCTCAATGATGTATTATATTGTAATTTTGTAGATGAGAACGTCTCTTCAGTTCTACTTTAGTTTCTTTTTAGAAACTTTACATTTTTGTAATCTTTGTAATCTATTTATTGTGCATTTGCTCCTCATGTAAATAATATCAAATTATTTTACCATCTTGCTTTGTTATAATAAATAAACAAAACATCAAAGAATGGCACACTCTCACAGGAAAGGAACATTCAAATGCTTGTCAAAGCTCACAGACTCATTTACAAACATTAATATTTCATTTACAATTCGCTGCACGCAGACAACGAACACCTACAACAAATAATCATAAATGCAAAACTTTATTATTCTTCATCCCAATCTCCCAGACAGACTGAAAATTAGACCAAAGATCTAATCACTACACCCCACAACCCTCACAGAGGCTCTTGGTTGAACAGCAAAAAGATCCCTTCCCCCGCTTCCAGATTACATATTTGAAGCTTTTTCAGTGAGCTTTGTTAGTTTTATGTAATTGCCTCTTTTGTAATTGAATTTTCCCAAATTAAAATTTTACAAGGATAAAGTAAAATAAACTCCCCTAGCTGCGTAACTGCTTCTTGGAAGATAAAATTCTCCCATTTTTGTAGGAAATAAAGATTGGAATGCCTTAATCTGAAATGACAGCTGGGAGATATCAGTCACACCACTTGTCATATAACTACTACTCACCCCCTTTAATGTTGCATCTCAGAATAATGTTGGGCTTTACAAGTGTAAGTACTGCGTGAACTCCTATAGAAGGTTACCCAGAGGGTAATCTATGGCTTGGTCACCTGTGTCATTTGTTATTGTGGTCTCAAGAGAATATTATTCACAACAAATCATATGCAATTGAGAAATATTCAGTGCTATACATCAAGGTTGTTCCAAGTCAACACATGAAACTTATTCATCTTCACGGCCCCTACAACCCAAATGTTTTTGGATTTTCATTTAAATCGTTGGTCAGGGAGCTTGAATCTCTTTTTACCAACCAAGGAAAAAAACTAATATCCGCGAGTACCTTCGAATAGTCATTTCAAAGTTTCCTTTGGAAAGAATTTTTTGCTAAAGTATTCTATTTCCGAATTCCAACAACTTTTTCTGGAAACATTCGTCTATTATTAACACCAACGACCTTGTGATCACCCTTTAATAGCACATGGGAATTAGACCTCCCCTATGCTTTCTGGGAGCTTTTCATTTATTTCCGATGATACAAAACTACTGAGGATCTCCAATTTGGAGAATGTGAGGAATAAATATACAAACTGCTACTATCAACACAATTTCATAGTGGTCTCGAATCATTTTGAGGCCTGGAGGCCGCAAGGTTAACCCTCTGCTTATTGAATTCCCGGACCTCATTGAACTTCACCAACTTATACTTGATATCTGCATTTGTTTAAAAGTTTATAGAGCCCTTTCCACATGTCCCTTTTTAGGGCTTGATTAGAAATTAATGCACTAGATGGAACAACCTCTCTTTGATACATTCTGCCTGACGGTTCATGTCCCTCCTCAGCTGCTCGCATCTCTCCCCTGCGACCCTGCTATGTGTATTTAGATGTGCAAGCAATCACCTCATATCAGGCAATCTAGACAGTTAGCTGTGGAATCTGTGTTGGGAAATATGTGAATTCACAATTTCCAATAAACTCACGAAGATAAGATGAGCCGCTTCCCATCTTCATGATGAGGATCTCCCAAAATAATTGTGTTTTGTTGGGCGGCTTACTTTGATCCATTTATGCTTACATAGTCTGCAGCTTTGATACAGAGAATTTCTGCCATGCAAAGGCTGTGAATAAAAGTTTAGGGCGTTGATTGATTATATTGCATCATTCTTCTTTGCGGTCAAGCGCCAGGTTGTCGGCAATATATATGTTTTCAAAACTTGTTTCAAAAACAATGCTCTTTTAAAATGCTAGCTTATGTTTTCTTTGCATGGTATTTGGACATTTTATCAACCCTTCGCATGAGATGAATATTTTGTTGGGTCCTTCAGTAGATGTAATAGTCATTTCAGACTCATTGTTAGTTATAAAACTATATAGAATGCCAAAACTCGCTTTACCCGTATGGTTTTAGTCAGCGCTTCGGGCCCGACATAGGTTACACAAACAACTCAAAGTGCCTATACAGCCAATGTTTATCTTTCGGAAGATGCATTCTATTTAAAACATATATGTGATATAAACCTGTCTTGGGATTTACCTTCCAAATCGCTCATTTCCTTCTGAATGCCAACATTTGTATAATCCTTATTGTAGAAACTTACAATGCTCCTCTAAGAAACACTGTTAATAATATAACCCTTTATACATTTCATTGTATCCGATGGTCGCATTGGAATTCAGAAAAGCATGGTCCTTGTAATGTATGCAAATTGCAGATAATCAATTTAATTTTTAAATAACTCTCTGAGATTTCCAATGGGAGAAATAAGCTGTAAGCTTCAATATATTTGTTATGACGAATTCCCTAAAAGTAACCTTCTCTAAAATCAGCCGAGAGAAACCGGTTTAGTGAAAAAAGATTCAACAATGTCTTCTAGAGTTTCATGTACAAGACTTCCGATCACAGACACACTTCAGACGGTCATATGACTCACGCTTCTCTTCGATCAATATCCATACCAAGTTCCATTGTTACTCAATTCTGCACGATGTACATAACAGAAATGCCATCTCTCAAGAGCTGGTTATCAATACCATCACAAGTATAATTTCACATTCTTGTTCGTTTTTTGGTGCCATCAGTAAATCAGTATTGCATCATTCATTGCAACAACAATCCCAACTATGCTGGTAAATCACCATCCAGAATAAGGATTATAAGACTCAGACTATCTTTATCATAATCTCAAAGGGGAATTCCAGATTAAAAAGGGTGCTAATGAAATGCACACAGCTAGTAATATGTTCACAGGTTCCTTCACAGAAGTTGTTTCACCATACATGTTTTCATAACTAGCTTCTAATCTTGCTCAGGGCCACAATTTTGTCCACCATCTGCTGCTAACCCAGTTTGAATCTGAATTTAGATGCAATGTGTCAACCATTAATCTGTAAATACGCTGCTGTCTCCATTTATTTTCTACGAGAATGAAGTTAAATTCACTGTTATTCCCAACAC
The DNA here is from genome assembly GCA_007258455.2 of Sequoia sempervirens. Taxonomy (NCBI): domain Eukaryota; kingdom Viridiplantae; phylum Streptophyta; class Pinopsida; order Cupressales; family Cupressaceae; genus Sequoia; species Sequoia sempervirens. The sequence continues at coordinate 30,799 of VDFB02345806.1, read as the reverse complement.
TAACATTCTGCTTCAATGGGGCTGAATAACAAGGGAAAGTTTAAAATTTTCCAGACTTAAAATGTGGGCAACACTTAAGAATATCTTGTAGTATTGACTCATGATTCTTCAGGAGATCCATTCCACTCAAAGCTTTCCATTCCTAAAAGATGATCCCAAGTTTGTCAACAGGGATTATATAAGCAACTACTTTTGTCCCTCATGCATTTGAAAGAAATTATTTTGTTGAACTAAAATCCCTAAGAGAGTCAATTGGCTTAAAGCCATTCCATGAGTCTTCCCAGAAGTTGGCACTCCTACTGTTACTAATTTCCCACATTAGGTTATTGGTAATGATTGAACTGCTTGAAAGTAGGAAATTCCACATGCTTCAGCCCTTTGGGGGATTTGAAACAGCTAGAATTCTTGTTGGATTCACTTGAAGTTGAGCCTTTTGGGGGATTTGAAACAGGTAGAGTTCTTGTCGGATTCTGGGTATCCAAGTATTTATTGTGTAAATTTTTTAACCATTTGAAATTAGGTTTCGAAATCTTTTCCAAACAACTTTTTCCCTTGAGGCTTTGTTTTGAATATTTTGATTTCTATGGCTTACTCCCCCAACAAGTTTTGGTTTGCAGATAGTTTCCCAGGCAATTAGAGGAATCTTTCTTTCCATCAGTGTACCTTGCTAAAAAAGTTTTGGAAGGGATTTTAAGGCAAGACATTAGATATATTGGAATGGTTGATATTACTTCTTTTAACATAAGTATCCTTCTAGCCCAAGATAACCATCTACCTTTCCATGAGACCATCTTTTTCACACATATTTCTGTTAAGGGATCCCACAACTTTTTAGAGCAGCAATCTCCAAAAAGAGGAGTGCCAAGATATTTGCTTGGTAGATTTCTTAGTTTAAAACCAACGATGCTCATTATTTCCTCCTGCATCTTTACATCAGTATATAAGAAGATTTCTAATTTTGATGTGTTAAACCTCTTGACTTGAAGCTCTTATGTAGCAATTCAAAGTTTTCTTTATTGTTTTTGCTTCTCTCTTCCTGGTTGATCCGAAAAGCAATGTGTCATTTGCAAATTGTTGATGAGTAAGAGGATTAACTTCCTTTGTTATAGAGATTCCTTCCCATTCACCTCTATTAAATTCTGCTCATATAAATCTTCCTAATGCATCCACCATAATGATGAATAAAAAGGGGGAAACTGGATCTCCCTACTGAAGTCCTCTAGAAGCCCTTAAAAAACCTTGTGACTTCCATTTACTAGAGTTGAGTATCTTGGGCTGGCAATGAAGCTAAAAGTCCAATCCAACCATTATTTAAATAAGCCAAAGTTTTCCATTGATTTTAACAAAATCTTGAGTCCACTCTGTCATAAGCTTTCTTAATGGCAAGTTTAAAAATCATGCTACTTCTATGAGTGGAATTTATTGAATGAATTGCTTCTTGAGCAATTATAACTCCATCTAGTATGAATCTTCCTGACACAAAATTGCTTTGTTTGCCATAGCCTTTGAAATAATCTCGTAGACAGTTTTACACAAAGAAATTGTGTGTTAGTCTTCAAAGGTAGTTGTCACCTCCATTTTTGGTACAAGAGCAATAAAGGTATTGTTTAAGTCTTCCAAAAGAGTGCCTTTTTTTGTTAATTCTTTTTCAGCTAATCAGATAACTTTTCGAACAATATTCCAGCATTTATGAAAAAACCAGCTGGAAAACCATCAGGGTTAGAACTTTATTTGGATGAAGTGGAGTCACTGCTATATTGATTTCTTCTTCAGCGAAGGATTTCATTAAGAAGTTATTTTGATCCTCGCTAATTAGTTTTGGAATATGCTCCAAATTTTTCATTTGATTGTTCAAATTTGATCCTTCAAAATTATTAATTTATTAAGGAGTTTTTGAAAGTAACTTACGGCCTTTTCATTGATTCTCTTACCATCCACAATTTGTTTCCTTGAATCAAATTTTATGCTAAAAATTCTGTTTTGGATTCAACGAGCTTTCATTGAGTTAGGAAAATTTTGGGTATTTCTGTCTCCATTCTCTAACCATATTTCTCTTGATTTTTGTCTCTAGAAGATTTCTTCCTTTGCCAAAATTTTTGCATATTGATTCATCAACTCTTTTTTGTTTTTGTAACTTTCTTGATCCACGTATGTGTATAATTTCATTTTTGAGGCATTCTAATTTTTCTTCTATAATTTTTTTTTTCTTCAAAGATGTTTTTGAACTACAGTTTTTTAGAGAGAGTAAACGTACTTGTTCCTTTCTGACAATGACCTTCAACCTACCATTTTTCTATATTAATTCCGAGTCTCTAAACCACATATTTTCAAAACTGAAGGAACTTGTCTCTGATTTTTGCCTTTTCTAAGGAGAAGTTGGATTGGAAAGTGATCAGACCTTGAGACTGATAAAATGCTACATTGATATAAAAATGGTTGTAAGGCCCAATCACCACTACATAGAAGTCTATCCAGCCTCTCTGCTATGATACTGAAGCCTAAGTGTTAATTTGTTCAAGTATATTGTCCATATTTTGGAATCAAGTCTTCAATGTTTGCTTTTGGATATAAATTCTTTGAAGTCTATTCAGGATTGATTTTATTTCACCCCCCCTCTCCCTTGCCCCCGCCCCCCTTTGCTCTCATCATTCATAATGGTGTTAAATCCACCGAAAATCACAAATTCATAGGGTTTAGAGCAGATTAATTTTGTTTAAGTCTTCCCATTTTTTTATTGGGGGTATGCACAATAGGACCATACACATTTATTAAGAAAAAACTATGTTACCGGGTTCGCCCCTGGGAAGCCCGAGTACGATTCGGGTTTGGTTTGGGTTCAAAATTGGGGTCCGGTTCAGGTCAAATACTCCTTGGGTTCGGTTTTTTGACTGTGGGTTCGACAGGGTTCGAAACCCTGACTGTGGGTTCGATTAGGGTTCGAAACCTTTACTGTAGGTTCGAAAAGTGTGAAAATTTCTTTGTGTGGAAGTCATATGTAAGCCAATTTTGCAATTCTCAGTTCTTGCATACTCGATATTATGGACTTATTCCCTCCTAGCACATATTGTGAATATTTCTCATTTGGTGCAGAAGACAAATTCCTCATTTTTGAACCACTGATAGCAAAGAGATTCACAATAAGACTTTAGCATTGGAACACTACTCCATACTTCTCTTTTCTGGACTATAAAGGATTGAAAATTCTTAATTTGATGCAATGATAGTTCTGAGATGAGAATTTGTATAACCATGCCTATTTTGAAACTTCGCATCTAATATTGGATCAACAAGAACTTAAGAATTCTGTTCCAAACTTCCAAGGCAAGGACACCCAAAAAATTTAAAAATCTCTCAGATTTGTTTATGATCTGCAAGAAAAAGGTTTTGGCTCTTTCACAATGTAAATGATTATGTAACACTGTTTTCTTGTTTGCCTTCCACACAGAAAAATGTTCACACTTTTCAGATTGATCAATGATCAATAATGGCTGATTGTAAACACTTGACATTTTTATGTTTGAACTTTAATTTATAATTTATTATCATGACATTCGAGTATCACTAAAATTTTAATATTTGACTATGAAAGTGGTGGTGTATTTTTGCTATGTTATTTGACTATTAATATGGTTTTGTATTCTGAACTTAATTATTGCTGCAAATATGTATATATTTCTAATTTTTACATGTTTTTGTATTACCGAACCCAAAACGAACCCAACCCCCCAAAAGAAAAATCCCGAACCAGCGAACCAGGTTCTCGAATCCGAACCCGAACCCAAAACCGAACCGGTAACTTAGAGAAAAAATGAAAAATTAGTAAATAGAAAGTTAACTTTGCATAATTTCAATTATTGATCTTGATTTACTTACTATTTCCACATTGGTTGTTGAGGGTCTCCATAGGATAGCCCAAGCCTCCAGATGCACGAACTAATTCTATAAAATAACCTTTCCATTTTTCCATTATGAGTCATAATGTTTACTTTGTTGTTAAGTTTTATTTCTTGTACCAGGGATATGTTTGTATCTGATATATATATATATTGATCTTGATTTACTTACTATTTCCACATTGGTTGTTGAGGGTGTCCATAGGACAGCCAAGCCTCCAGATGCACAAACTTATTTTTTCCTATGCTATTGATAGGATGGGAGAGATAGGTTTTGAACTAAGTTACTGGTTCGGTTTTGGGTTCGGGTTCGGGTTCGAGAACCCGGTTCGCTGGTTCGGGAAATTTTTTTTTTGGGGTTGGGTTCGTTTTGGGTTCGGAAATACAAAAACATATAAAAATCAGAAATATATACATATTTGCATCAGTAATTAAGTTCAGAATACACCACCATATTAATAGTCAAATAACATAGCAAAAATACATCACCACTTTATACTCAAATGTCATGATATAGAATTATAAATTAAAGTTCAAACTTCAAACATAAAAATGCCAAGTGTTTACAATCAGCGATTAATAATTATTGATCATTGATCAATCTGAATCATATGATTATGGGTCATCAAAAAAGGGAAATGCCTCTGTAGGTCCCTCTTTCCTCCCCATCGTGTCCTTTGATTTGTACAAGGGAACAAAGGCTTCTTATGGCCAAATAATCACACTTCTGCACTGTAGCTTATAAATATCAAATTAAGCATAGTTCTGCTTCCAAATGGTTATGACTGTTAGACTGCCATAAGTGTCTGGTGCTCAAATTACTAATTCTCATATTTTTGTTTGATAGAAGTTATTTATTATTTTCCCAGAAGGTAATCTCAGATCCTATTTCCTTTCTATCAGTTGATGCTTGTCACCCTTCTGACTATCTCTATGCTCCTAAATTCCTAATATTGTTATTCATTGTGTGTTTTGATTTCTGAGTTTCTATTGATCCGAGCAAGCTGCATCTTTGATTTCCTACTATTATCCCAATGTTGTTTTGACATCAACACATCCTGCCTTAGCTTTCTGAGGCAACAAAGAGTCAAAAAAATAATTAAAAAAATACAAAAATGCATTGGAAAGTCCGCCTGGGCACGAAATTCTGCCCAGGTTCAAAAAATTCGAACCCTGGTCGGACCCACAGTCATAGGTCCGAACCCTGGTCGAACCCACAGGCTTTTTTCTGGACCCACAGCGAATTTCAACGAACCGAACCCGAATTTCGAACCCGTATCGAACCCAGGAGCTCCAGGGGCGAACCCGGTAACTTAGGTTTTGAAAATGGTGCATCCATAGGAACAATCATTTGACAAGGAGGCATTTTGATAGGTCTCACTCACAGATCAATTTGGCTTAAAAGAGTTTAAAAGTCATCTCTTCTCATATGAGAAATTCAATTTGGAAATGAACATCTTTTATTTATTTATTTATTTATGCAGAATATGAGTTACACGATTTTTTAATAAAACCACAACAATGTCAACTTTAGAGAAGATTTATGATCATTCAATATCTTCTTTTTATGAAACTTGTATACAAGTTAAAAGTTGACAAAATGTTGCAGTTATGTTTGCTTTGTTCTCTGTGTTCAGTTTATTCAGTCTTGACATGAAATTGGGTAATTAGGCTGAATGGTGTGCTTGTTTCTTGCAGGAGGAAGCCCAAACATCATCTACACCTGGAAAGACCTTTTCTCCAAGTGATCCAGCGAGTAGTAATTGTGGGAAAGGAAGTGCATTAGTTGAAACTCCTGAAGAGAAAGAGCGGAAAACTCTTCCTAAGAAAAAGTCTCTTTCTAATAAGAGTGGCAAAAAAAAATTGAATGACTCTTTCAAAGAAACCAGAGAAGTCTCAGATGCTGATTTCAAAGCTCTAAATTCAAATGTAGAAAAGGATTGTATTGACTTGACAATACTTGACATCTCAAGCATCTCTTCAAAACTACAAGCATTGGAAAATGAAAATGTTGGTATCTTGTCGGATCCTATTAATTTTGCCTCAGTTTCAGGGACTGGACAATCAGGAAGTGCGTACTCTAACTCTTTTCTGGAACCCCATGAGGTAAATATATCTTTGTTGAAGCCAGCCTTTGTTCCTAGTAAATGGGGGTTTGAGAAGATGACCCTGTTGCATAGAGAACTTCCATTACAACTTTCCTCTGAGAAACTGAAGATACGATTTGAAATAAGTAAAAAATTTCTAATCCCCACTGGCAAACCAAAATTATCATTTTTTGTTGAGCCATCTCAAGAAACATTTAAGATTCTGAAAATTTGTGATAAACTTGCACCTCTATTAACTTCCTTCATTATAGAGATTCCTTCCCATTCACCTCCATTGAATTCTGCTTATATAGATCTTCCTAATGCATCCACCATAATGATGAATTAAAATTGGGAAACTGGATCTCCCTACTGTAGTCCTCTAGACCTTAAAAAGCCTTGTGACTTCCATTTACTAGAATTGAGTATCTTTGGCTGGCAATGAAGCTAAAAATCCAATCCAACCATTATTTAAATAAGCCAAAATTTTCCATTGGTTTTAACGAAATCTTGAGTCCACTCTGTCATAAGCATTCTTAATGTCAAGTTTAAAAATCATGCTACTTCTATGAGTGGAATTTATTGATTGAATTGCTTCTTGAGCAATTCAAATTCCATCTAGTATGGATCTTCCTGGCACTTTGTTTGCTACAGCCTTTGAAATAATCTCATAGACAGTTTTACACAAAGAAATTGTGTTAGCCTTCAAAGGTAGTTGTCACCTCCATTTTTGGTACAAGAGCAATAAAGGTATTGTTTAAGTCCTTCAAAAGAGTGCCTTTTTTTCTTAATTCTTTTGTAGCTAATCAGATAACTTTTCGAACAATGTTCCAGCATTTATGAAAAAACCAGCTGGAAAACCATCAGGGTTGGAACTTTATTTGGATGAAGTTGAGTCGCTGATATATTGATTTCTTCTTCAGTGAAGGGTTTCATTAAGAAGTTAGTTTTGGAATATGCTCCAAATTTTTTATTCAATTGTTCAAATTTGATCCTTCAAAATTATTGAGTTTTTGAAAGTAACTTATTGCCTCTTCATTGATTCTCTTACCATCCACAATTTGTTTCCTTGAATGAAATTTTATGCTAAAAATTCTGTTTTGGATTCGACAAGTTTTCATTGAGTTATGAAAATTGTGGGTATTTCTGTCTCCATTCTCTAACCATATTTCTCTTGATTTTTGTCTCTAGAAGATTTCTTCCCTTGTCAAAATTTTTACATATCGATTCATCAGCTCTTTTTTGTTTTTGCAACTTTCTTGATCCATGTCTTTGTGTATAATTTCATTTTTGAGGCATTCTAATTTTTCTTCTATAATTGTTTTTTCTTCAAAGATGTTTTTGAACTACAGTTTTTTAGAGAGAGTAAACATTCTTGTTCCTTTCTGACAATGACCTTTAACCTACCATTTTTCTATATTATTTAGGAATTCTGAGTCTCTAAACCACATATCTTCAAAATTGAAGGAACTTGTCTCTGATTTTTTCCCTTTTCTAAGGGGAAGTTGGATTGGACAGTGATCAGACCTTGAGACTGATAAAATGCTACATTGATATAAAAATGGTTGTAAGGCCCAATCACCACTACATGGAAGTCTATCCAGCCTCTCTACTATGTTACTGAAGCCTAACTGTTAATTTGATCAAGTATATTGTCCATTTTGTGGAATCAAGTCTTCAATGTTTGCTTTTGGATATAAATTCTTTGAAGTCTATTCGGGATTGATTTTATTTCATCCCTACTCACCCCTGCCCTCGCCCCTTTGCTCTCATCATTCAGAATGGTGTTAAATCCACCGAAAATCACAAATTCATGGGGTTTAGAGCAGATTAATTTTTTTTAAGTCTTCCCAATTTTTTTTTTTTGGGGTATGCACAATAGGACCATACACATTTATTAAGAAAAAATGAAAAATTAGTAAATAGAAAGTTAACTTTGCATATTTTCCAGTATTGATCTTGATTTACTTACTATTTCCACATTGGTTGTTGAGGGTCTCCATAGGATAGCCAAGCCTCCAGATGCACGAACTGATTCTATAAAATAACCTTTCCAATTTTTCCATTTATGAGTCATAATGTTTCTTTGTTGTTAAATTTCGTTTCTTGTACCAGGGATATGTTTGTATCTGATATATATATATATATATATATAATACATATGTTTACTTTGTTGTTAAGTTTTGTTTCTTGTACCAGGGATATGTTTGTATCTAATATATATATATATATAATGCTTTGCCACTGTCTTTTGTTAGGGGCATTGAGACCTCTAACATTTCATGATGTTATCTTCATTGCTCTTGGGGAGGTGGGATTCCCTTCCCAGATCTTAGCAATATATTTATCTTCCTTTACCCATCTACTTCTCCATCTTTAGTGAGGAGTTCTCTGTTTGTTCTGCTCCTCTATGCCTGTGAATATATATATATATATATAGCCCTTTTGTTAGGGGCATTGAGGCCTCTAACATTTCATGATGTTATCTTCTTTGCTCTTGGGGAGGTGGGATTCCCTTCCCAGATCTTAGCAATATATTTAACTTCCTTTACCCCTCTACTTCTCCATCTTTAGTGAGGAGTTCTTTGTTAGTTCTGCTCCTCTATGCCTGTGATCTGCACACTCTGGTTTGCCAATTTTGGATTCTGATTGACATATATCTTGAACTTTCAAAGAATATACTTCTGAATATCCTCCGAGTTTTCTCCCTCATTTAATCCATTTGTGGTTTTTGTTTGTAGCAGACTAAGTGTTTTATTTACTTCTTTTTCTTTATCATTTACCTTAACTTTTTTCATCTTTTTGAGCTTCTTTCTCTTCTTCCTTTTTTTGGTGTCTTTAGATATTCCAAAAAGGTTCAGAGCCATTTCCAAAGTATTGAAATTTTGATTATTTTAGGAAACTCCTTTAGTAGGATTTTTTGATATGCTGATTTCCTCGCTTATTTTATTTATTGTCAAATCCTCCTATTTTTTCTTTCAAATTTTTTCTTTGTTTTCAATAGTTGGATCTTTCTTATGGGTTATATTAATCAAACCTAATTTCTTCTTTAAATGTCCGATTTCTAAACAGATAGGGCAAAACTTTGACGACCCCTCAACTTCTATTTTTATCCTCCAAACCATTTCTTTAGTTTGTATTTTGATTGCGAAGTCAAATTGTTCTGCCAAATTTAAATAAACACATATTTGCACATATAATCCTACCATTTCAGTTGTTTTTCATCAATTGATATGAAAGTCCTAGTGAAATTTCATCTCTTTCAATATTTTAGGCAAATTATAAAATCTAATACACATAGGGGTGAGATACATTTGTGCTTTTAACGGATTGATATTTGGCTCTCAATCCTTGATGTAGAAACCTACCCTTTCCATAAACCAAGGACACCCCCAATTTAGAATTCCGTCTTTGTTTTCTTTGGTTTTGCATTCTATTTGGAGAAAAGCCTTGGGAAGATTTCAAATTCTAATTGTTTGCACCCAATACCATTTTTATATTTGTTCCCAAGCAGGCCATAAATTACCCTATTTTAGTAAGAAAGCTTTATTCTTCCGATGTGATTTAGCTTTGTCCATTTTCTGCTTATTTTGAAGAAGAAGCATCCTTTTATATTCTGCTTTTGTTTTTAGTCTGTCCAGAGGGATTTGATTTGTGCTAGTTGCTAAAGAAGGTAGAACTTGAATCTCTCCATTTCTGAATTTGTTATCTTCTCTAAAACTAAATCGAGGATATGTTAAATTTAGCTTAATATTTCTGTCTTGCTTCTTTGTTTCCAATCTGAGCAATTCTTGAGAGAAAGCTTATTGCCTTTTGTAACCCTAATTGCAGATGTAGGATATTTCCCGTTCACAAAATAATTATTGTTTCTTCCTTGCCAATATAACAACTAACTTCTAAATTTGTTCAGTTGTTCCTGCTTTCTTGTTTTTTTTTCTGTACTTGTTACTCCATTTCCTTGTAATTTTGTCCTGCAGTTCCTGTTTCTTCTAGTTCTACTGGTCTTCGATCTGTTTTCTTCATTTCACATTTTTTCAGAACAGAGCTTTTTTACTACGTGACACTTGTTATTACTTTAGTATATAATATTAATATTGATTATTTAATATAATAATAAAATTATAAATAGAGTTAAATATCAATATATATTGATCTATTACTAATTTCAAAAATTAATAAATATGAAATATCAATAGCTCTAATAAAACATGATTTAACTTGTACTTTTTGCGAACACTATTTAGTTAGAGTATGATCAAAACACAGAGGGCAACGAATTACTTTCTTTGGGCAAGACTAGGAGCAAAAATGGAAAGGAATGGAAGTAGTCTGGCATATTCCTGCTTTGTTGAATTAAGATAGGCGCTTGGTTCCAAAACAAAGCTCATTCCAGATCCCTATGTATACAACTGTTTTGAAGCTCAGTGAGGATACAGAGATAGGGCACTGTTCCCCACCCCCACCTCACAGCAAAGCTGCTTCAGAGTGCCCTGTAGCTGCCCGTGAACAACAAAAATATGGTGGGGCTGTAGGAAGCAGAAATCCTTGCAAAATTCTGAAAATTTAATTAAAAAAGCAAAAAAGAAGAAGTAAATTTCAGTCAAAAAATACATGGGTTCCATGTTGGTGCTGCTGGAATCACCTGGGTTTTGTCTTGGTTTGTCCTAGATGATGGGTTTGCCTGGGTTCATCTGGGGCAAACCCCCTGTCATATTTCAGCACCCTGTTAGGATCAGAAACTGCACTGAATCAGAATTCAGATGTGGTACAATCAGACCTGGATTCAAAGTAAAAATCAATGGATCTGGTAACTTAGCTGATGATGGATCACTAAGTGATATAAAATATTGATAAAAAACTTACATGATTGATTTTTTCCTATGCTATTGATAGGATGGGAGAGATAGCTTCAATGAACTTTTGTATCATAGGCTGCTGTATCTCTGTGAAATTGTGAATCATAAAAACAAGGTCAGTGCGTCCATAGGAACAATCATTTTACAAGGAGGCATTTTGATAGGTCTCACTCACAGATCAAGTTGGCTTAATCGAGTTAAAAGTCATCTCTTCTCATATGAGAAATTCAATTTGGTAGTGGACATCTCTTATTTATTTATTTATGCAGAATATGAGTTGCAAGGTTTTTTAATAAAACCACAACAATGTCAACTTTAGAGAAGATTTATGATCATTCAATATCTTCTCTTTATGAAACTTGTTTACAAGTTAAAAGTTGACAAAATGTTGCAGTTATGTTTACTTTGTTCTCTGTGTTCAGTTTATTTAGTCTTGACATGAAATTGGGTAAATAGGCTGAATGGTGTGCTTGTTTCTTGCAGGAGGAAGCCCAAACATCATCTACACCTGTAAAGGCCTATTCTCCAAGTGTTCCAGTGAGTAGTAATTGTGGGCAAGGAAGTGCTTTAGTTGAAACTCCCAAAAAGAAAGAGCGGAAAACTCTTCCTAAAAAAAAGTCCCTTTCTAATAAGAGTGCCAAAAAATTTTTGAATGACTCTGTCAAAGAAACCAGAAAAGTCTCAGATGCTGATTTCAAAGCTCTAAATTCAAATGTAGAAAAGGATTGTATTGACTTGACAATACTTGACATCTCAAGCATCTGTTCAAAACCACAAGCATTGGAAGATGAAAATGTTGGTATCTTGTCAGATCCTATTAATTTTGCCTCAGTTTCAGGGACTGAACAATCAGGAAGTTCGGACTCTGACTGTTTTCTGGAATCCCATGAGGTAAATATATCTTCGTTGAAGCCAGCCTTTGTTCCTAGTAAATGGGGATTTGAGAAGATGACCCTTTTGCATAGAGAATTTCCACTACAACTTTCCTCCAAGAAACTGAAGATACGATTTGGAATAAGTAAAAAATTTCTAATCCCCACTGGCAAACCAAAATTATCATTTGTTGTTGAGCCATCTCAAGAAACATGTGAGATTTTGAATATTTGTGATGAACTTGCACGCAATTTGTACTCAGAATGTAACGGTAACTCTGAGTGGAGGCCATTGGTGACAACTAAAAATGGTCTAGTGAATTCCATTCCGACCATTCGGATGCAGTAAGTATTTTTTGCTCTTTTGAACTTTTCATGAAAAAAATACCGTTCTGGATATAGGCTTACAGCAGATTTTTTTAACTGCAAAATTTAAGAGAACTATGGTTATGGTGCTCTGCTATATATCACTTGACTTTAAGTTCTTTATGTTTTACCAGCATTGCAACCCAAGGTGCTGGGGAGGCAGCAACATATTTCACAGATTTGTATGAGAGAGATTCAGCTGGAACAACTAGAAGACTTTCTCTTACCAATGTGGACATTGATGAACTTGATAAACTATTTGTTTATGGAAGATTAGTTGATGCAAATTATAGTTTTGATATATATGATTACAAGCAGAACGCAGGGATCCGCCTTGTTGCTAAAAGATTGACAGTGGGACTGTAAATTGTGTTGTTTATATTCACACTTGTAAATTCAATGGAGGATTGAATTATAATTTTTCAAGCATAATGTTGTACCTGGCATCCAGATGAGGTGCACAGGAATCTAGGGCATTTCATGAATTTTGAATGTTATTTTTCAGGAATATATACTGTATTTGAAACTATCAAGGAGTGAGTCGCTCCTTATTGATATCTGGTTATTTTTCACAAGTATGGCAATATTTGCTAGATTGTTTCTTCTGGATTGCCTGCTTTGTTTATAACAAACCACTGTTCGTTTAAACAAATTACCGTTTATTTGGACTAATAGATGAGTCGCTCCTTATTGATATCTGGTTATTTTTCACAAGTATGGCAATATTTGCTAGATTGTTTCTTCTGGATTGCCTGCTTTGTATATAACAAACCACTGTTCGTTTAAACAAATTACCGTTTATTTGGACTAATAGATGAGCAAAGCTCAAATTTTTTTTTGAAGCTTTGCAGTGAATCTGTTGATAAACATAATTAAGATGGATTAAGCTCCTTCCTACTTTGGATTGAATACTCAGTTTTTTCTTTCAGATTAGGAAGTTCTTCCTTCCTAAATCATTAGTTCCTGCAAGCAGGAAGGTTACTAATGTATTTGCCAAGTTTTCAAATGGTGATTAATCTTTAGATTGGCTAATCAATAAAATCTAACTATTTTTTACTGGTTTATATTTTAATGTTTGAATAAGTAAAGATGTGCATTTTTTTACTGAAAAATACTTGGAAAATCATTTTTCTGCATTTTCATTGGACCTCTATTTTCCCCCACTTTGTCAAGACTATTTCCAAGCACAATAAGGCTTATCTCCTTTGACATCCTGCTTGAGAAATCACTGATTCAAATACCCATGGCTGCGTTATATGGACCAACATTATGCTTTCTGCCAGTAAGAGTGTTTTATTGACGCCTTGCCTGGATGTGTTGCATACCGCAGACTGCTTTCTTATGTGAGATCCGATGGATGATCATTGAGCTCAACCCAATCAAATGACCCTTGAACTTTGACTCTGCTAGTGTCCTTCCTGGGTAGGATAGGACACACGATCTAGGGCCTCACTACATGACTTAGCTGGCCAATCTCAGGGCTCTCCCCCACATACAAACAGACAAGCACAGGGTCTAGTTGCGGGCAAGTAGGAATCGGACATGCGAGGCACAGTCAAAGGGGGCTACAGATTTAAGACTTTTTATCATTGGACATGAGGCTCATGATTAAAATAGGGATGAGAGATCTCTTGGGTTTTGCTAGACACTCACTCTCCTCCGAACTCCAAAACTTAGGGCAGGTCCCCTTGCAGCTGCTTAGCTTATTTTGGCTAGCAGCCACTGTTCAATATTTGAAGGAGAAATTTGTGGAGCTGGTGGTTCGATGAATATTTAATTTTTCTGCTTATTTTTAAGCAGTCAACTTAAATTTGATTTTTTCAACTGTATAATATTTTTTAAAATTATTATTATTTTTCCTCTGTTAAATTGTTGGGATACAATAAGACGCAATGAAATCAAGAGAGCTAATAACATAAATTGCAGCAATGATTGAAACTGTAAATTGTAGAAATGGAGATTGATAAGATAATGATTTGTATGAAATATCTCACCAAACTGTATCCACAGTCTGGGCAGCACTCACAATGAAAATGATATCACCAATTGTAAATTGTTGCAGAAATTATTTGAAAGGAAAACAAAATCTTGAGCACAGATGATAATGAAATGAGTAGTATTAATAATAATTTGTCTAGGTAAAAATTGGAGGCAAATGTAAAAAAGGAGGCAAATTTTTTTTTTGGAGTCGTGACATTTTTATCAATATGCAGTGGTTGCTTATCTTTAGTACCCCTTTTTTTCACAGCCTATTTTCAATTCTTAAGCAGTAGTTGCTATACAAAAATTGGGAAAGATTCCAAATTATCTTATTCTCATTATTAAAAATTTGCATGGGGACATGCGGGTTAAATCTTGGTGGACATGAAACCTTTACCAATCGAGCTTCATGGGTCTCCAGGGGCCATGGGCTCTTCGGTCAACATGAGTAGATTGAACCTTAAACCTCTTTGATTAACAAACATGAACTCATAATTAATTTAAACTAATCATATGCCAATCGCCATGAGCTTGAGACTATATTTTTTTAGACACAATTTTTTGTATTAAGAATTGGTGATTTGCTCAAGTTTGGGATTACTAGGGGGGTGATCGGGGCCCTAAATTTGAAACACAATGCCATGTACACAAGACCCTAAATTTAATTGGATTAGATAAATATAAGGTTGGAGGGATAACTTGGGACTTAAAGACCTAGATGAATTTGAAATGCTTATTTAGGGATTATGATTTCTTAGAACATTTTAGGAAGCTTGATATCTTAACAAATTGTTGATTGTAAAGGTGTAAGAGAGGGGGACCACCGCGTGCAAGACCCCAGGTCACGGAGGGCCAAGATGCGAGAGGTTGCCCTAACTTACCTCAACTAAGTGCAATGTTAGGAAATGAAAGGCGAGAGTAACAAGGACTATGAGGCCTCTCAGTCACTCCGTAGACCCGAAATGAAGGGGCTAGGCGAGCCGGTTTTTAGGTCCAACACTACGCCTCAGGAAGCTCTCTGTCCAAGGACGAAAGTGCGGTCTCTGGACGACAGCACGACGTGCTGGCGTCTCTAAAGTGTGCTGGCATCTGTACGACCAAACAACAATGAAGACAAGGTCAAACCAAGAAAAACTAGCTAACGGCCCAACTAGCTAACTAAAGGGCCAGAATGATGTGATTAAGCAAATAAAATACTCTCTAATATTATAAAGCAAGAATGTAAGAGTGAAGAGAGCAAGAAGGATCTCACTAAGGAATTCGTTCGCTTGCTGATTCCTTGAAGAGCACACACTCCTACACACAACAAGAAAGGAAAAATGTTGGGTGGCAGTATAGGGGCTTGCCTCAGTTAGACCCCATTTTGGTGTTCCCACCTCCACAGATAGCCAGATAGATAGAGAGAAAAGTAGAAATGAAGTAAAGAGCACTAAAACACTACAAAATAATAAAGTGCTAACTCAACCAAGTGATAGAGGAGAGGAGAGGGAAGCTTACCACCTCCACCAAGAGCACTCAAGGCTACTCGAGGGAGAAAATGAGAGTACTCGAACCTCTGTTGCAAAGTTGTGGTCCCAAACTTGCTCTACCGAAGTGATGGAGTGTTGCTTTGATTGCAAAGGAATGCTTGGAATGCTGCTTGAGAGTTTGAGAGTGAGTGCAAGAGTGTGTGAATGACTACTTGAATGCTTAGAGGATTGGAATGCTTGTTCAAGGAATGAATTTGAAGGAAGGATGGAGAAAAATGACCATATTTGGGTCGGTCGACTGAAGGGGGCATTACAACTTGACTCTCAATGAGAAGTGTAACACCTTTGCAGGTTCAGCTCTAGGAATTTGCTAGGGATGTAAGTGCGCCGCATGAGTGTCCTTGACAAAAACACCTCTATTGACGCTCAAAATAGGCGCCAAGTGTGACGCAAGCAATGGCTTAGGTGGA
This sequence comes from Sequoia sempervirens, assembly GCA_007258455.2. Taxonomy (NCBI): domain Eukaryota; kingdom Viridiplantae; phylum Streptophyta; class Pinopsida; order Cupressales; family Cupressaceae; genus Sequoia; species Sequoia sempervirens. The sequence goes on along the minus strand of VDFB02345806.1, from coordinate 14,806 downwards.
ATTATGCCTCTGAACTTGGTTTTTTAAGATGGATAAAGACAAAATGGGGATTTGCACATGGGGTGCAAATTCACTAATATATTTTGCCCCCACTTTAGTGAGCATGGATTTTGATGAGTGCTTGGTAAAGTAGATCAAGAAAAGGTAGGGTTAGAAATGTATACCTAAATTGTTGAGGAAGCAGACCGCAATTTGGCTAAAGGTGCGGGAAAGTGAAGGGTTCCATAGCTGCTTGGAACTATGAAGTTAGAAACATAAAGCGTCTTACAGGCCTGCAGACTTGCAAGGAGGCAACCCCCAAGGTCTCTCGCATGAAGGAAGCCCCATTAAGTAAGCACCTTACAGGCCTACAGACCTGCAAGGAAGGTATCCCCCAAAAACTCTAGCATGGAGGAAACCCAAAGGAAGCGGACTCTGCAGAGTCAAGAAGTGGCCAAGTGGGCAAGTAAGCAGATAGTCACGCATACCGCTGATGATTGGAAAGTCTTTCAAAGGGGTCCCTCGGGAACCCTTCAAAAGGAGAGAGGGTCCACTCAAGGGATGCACTATTTGAAAGGTGAGGTCTAGTTAGGCCACCCCCAAGTTAGACGCGATGGTATGAGATGGGTCTAGTTGGGTTGCCCCTAGCTAGACATGAAAGAATCCATTTTAGATAATGAATTTCAAAAGGGCATCCCTTGGGACCCTGCCGTGAAGAAAGGGGGTCCACTCAAGGGACACACAACTCAAAAACGTATGTTCCTCTTCCTAGAGCGATCCATCATCAAGGGATCCTTTCGAAAGATGTTCACTTCATCAAGGAATTCAAAAGGAAGGTATGCTCCCATGCGACGGGAAGATTAAAGTTGTTCCCACTTCGAGGAAGGTTTTCAAGTCCTTTCTTTATGAACCTATGATGAAGGAAACACATTCCATTAGGGTTCCAAGTTGAGAATGCGATTCTAAAAAAAAGGTTTGTAAGGATTTTCAAGAAAAGATTCGTTTGGCAATGAATTCATTTTCTGAAAATCGAAATGTTAAAGAAAGGCATTGTCACACATGAGAGGGACAACTCAAGCAAAGAAGAGAAAAAGGTAAAGGTAAAGCAAAAGAGAGAAAAACATAAATAAAGGACACAGGGGGATTTGGTTTAGCGGGGTCAGATCTCTCCAAGCTCATATAAATAATAGGTAACCGCGGTGCAAGGCGAAAGATCATCAATCCCCAACCATATTAGGAAGAATGCATAGAAAAAAAAGTAAAATAAAAAATTTGGGTCAACATGGAAGGGAAACTTAAATGCTCCCAATGCTTTGCATCGTCCCCAATTTATCGAAAGTCAAGCACAAACATGGAAGAATGATGATACAAATAGAAGAATGTTTATGACACAAAAACAACACTTGTATCCAAGCACAACAGGGGTGACGAGGGTCATCCAGGCACACATAGCACGAGTATGGGGGAACACATCACAAAACACACAGACATACACACAAGATCAAGAAAGGGCCTCCTAACATTGATCGGCCAAGAGGTCGTCCACTTTCCAATCTAAATCCTTATAAGGGGAAGGAGGACGAACCTGTAATGGTGGGATGTTAAGAGGAGGAGCATCTGACCCTCTCGCAACAAGGGCTAAGGAAGAAGTCCCTGCAAAGTCTTCTTCACTGAGCTCTTGTGGAGCTAAGGTCAGCGATTTCATGAAGATTGCTGACAAGGCAGAGACCTCATCCACGGAATTAAACATGCACCCCACATGAGCACCATGTCTAACTTTGGCGGACAGGATGGGTTGTGCTTGAGGTTCACCGTTAGGCTCGTTGAATGATTCGGGAGTAGTGACGAATTCAAGGGAAGTTGGGATTGGTTCCGTCACCAAGACAAAACAAGTCAGTGCGAGACCACCTTGTGGAGAAGGCAGACTCCTCTTATGTCTTTTGTTGTTGAAAGGATCGCCCTTTGCCTCCTTTTTTGTCGGAGGAGATGAACTCCCCATGGACGAGGCTAGAGGCATGGAGGAAGAGGAGGAAAGAACCACATCAGATACAATCGAGGTATTAACCATATCCACAAGCTTCGAGAAAGGCTGGATATCTAGAACGAACATCAACAAAGGTGGTTCCATCAAGGGAGCGATGAACACCTATACCCATTTAGGGTTAGGTGCATTCGTACTCGCAATGGAAGCCGAGAGCAGTACATGACCAGACTGGAGGGAAGCAAAAGGAAGGGAGGAAGAAGACACTGCAGGAGGCCCTGAGACAGGGGCAGTTGTTTCTTCCTCCTTTGCGAGGCAGCCTGCTCAGCCAAGAGATCCTTTCACCAGAACTTGCGCTCGTGCTCAAGGTGGTTTCTGCAACTCTTGGAGTTAGGGGCCGTAGTTTGCGAAGGAACAAAAGGTTCCAGCTCAACCATGGGAACGTCCACCACGACTATTTTTTGAGGAGGGACAGGTTCCTGCATGAGAGTAGGAGGAACGGGTTGAGGAGCGACATGAGGAGTCGATTGAAGAGCCTTGATAGTGGGCCTCTTTCTTTTCACTTCCTTAGGAGCATGAGTGGTAGGAGGCCATGGGTTGAATTCTCTACGAGGACCTTTCTTTTTTTCCATATAAGTAGTACCACGGTTTGAAGTATTCATTAGGGAGGTCCGCGATGCTAAACTTGGGCCTACGCCAAGGAGGAATCATTGAACTCAGTGGGTAGCCGCCAGGCCGGTTCATTCAATACTCTTCCCAAGAGGGGGGAGAGGACGAGGCGGCTTGAGAGGAGGTAGCCTTCTTTTTTACCTTTACAGGAAGGAGAGGGAGTGGGTGTGGACTTCTCCTTCCCTTTCGAGGAAGGGATAGTAGTCGGTGTGAGCTTCTCCTTCTCTTCTCGGGAAGAGGAGGTGACTAATTGTTTTGTTGTGGGAAGGGTCAACTCTGGCTCCCCTTTGTCCCCAGTTTTACACTTTACATAATTTTTGTAAAGCAGGTCCGTTCTTGGTGGAAGTAGACCAACTTGGGAGGGCCAAAAGTGGTCCAACGGATATCCACCACGGGATACCAAGGGCTGGTATCCAGTGTCATGCACCACGTGCATGACACCTTCATGGGAGAACTTTAGACATTTGTGAATAACAGGGGTGATTCCATTCATGGAGATGAGCCAGGGTATGCCTAGCTTCAGCTTGAATAGATTCGACTTCGGGATAACATTGAAAACTGTGTCGACAACGCTAGGTCCAACCAGGATGGACAAAGTGATTGAGCCATAAGGTTTAAGACACATACCATCATGTGTACGAATGGTAGATCTTGTCTCTTCATATATTTCTTTTTGTAATGAGTTTAATACTAATGTTTCCTTAGTGACAACATCCACACGGCTCGCGGGGTCTATTAAGACTCTTGTCACAATGTTACCATTCACATGAGCGAGAATATAAAGAGGCGAGGGTTTATTGTTTAAGGGTAAATCCTATGATGTGAATGTAATGTTTGAAGAACTAGGTGCAAGTGCAACAGTGGAAGTTATCATGACCATATTGACATAGGCCTCAAGTTGGGTAACACAGAATCAACGGGAGCGATAATCATGTTAGCGGAGTGTGATAGAAACGGTTCCATGTGTATCTGTAGTTCACTATTAGCTTTCACCACTGATTTGTTAGAGTTTTGTTTATTCCCATTGTGACGAATGGTACTGTCCTCGATGTGGTCTTGTATCTCATGACACAGCCACATACAACGTTCGGTATCATGTCCATTAACACGATAGTACTAACAATAAGTGCTCCCATCATACCAATTATGGTAGGTTTCTTTAATAGGCTTAGGAGTTGGTAAAGTTATGATCTTATCCTTCAACAACTTTTGTAAGATGGAGGAATAAGATTTTGATAACTTTATAAACTTCTGGCTGCGTTTGAGGCCGTTGTCATCAGCAGTGGCTACCACATTCACATCGGTCTTACCTTTCCCAAAGATTGATATGATGGACTTCCCCTCAAAATGGGAGCGCGAGGAGGATCCCCTGAACTGAACAACCATCTGTTGGTACTCTTGTAAGGCTGCACACAAGTGCGCAGAACAAGGGTATTTCATGAGGGAAAAATTCTCTTTTAGAGGCCTCTCTAAGTTCCCTATAAATACCTTCTGCACGTCAGAATCGAGTAGCTGATATGAGATTTGTGAGAGGAGTGCTTGGTAGTGCGCTGTGAAATCAATGATTTTTTTATTATCTCCTTGTTTACACCATATGAGATTCGAAAAGGTCATCTTCGGCTCAATGTTTCCTTGAAACTATCTGAGAAATTGATTTACAAGTTGATCGAATGAGAAAATAGAGTTTTCAGGCAAGGAACAGTACCATTCGAGTGTTGTAACCTTGAGAGATTGGGGAAGCTGTTTAGCCATCAACGCGTCATGATGGAAGAATTCGGTGCATAGGGCGTTAAAGAAAGACAGGTGTGCTTGCGGATCTCCCTTACCACCATACTTCTCAAATTTAGGGATCTCCATTCCTTGAGGGAAAGGAGTGTTCAAGATTGCAATCGATAATGGGCAATCTCGGAAGAAGGGTTGGAAGATAGGCTGGGCAGAGGCTTGGGAAAGAATCGACAACTGGCTCTGCATCTTACCCATATTCTAAAGAAGAGTGTTCAAAATAAGGTCATTAGAAGATAGAGGGCTAGAGGGACCTCCTCCAGAATGATCATCAAGTCCTTCTCCAGAGCCGCCACTGGTGTGACTTCTGCTAGAACCACTACCAAAGCCATCGCTACCAATAGGGCCCCCACCGGAACCACCACCGTGATCTCCATCGGAGCTGCCTCCACCAACACCACCTCCATTACCAAATCCCCCACCACTCATCCCACCAAAGCCTCCACCACTAGAGGTGATAGGAGGGGTGAAGCTAAAGCCCAAGGGGACCCTGCTAACCTTGATAGTTTTGGGTTGTTTAGAGATGGAAGGGATACTGATAGAAGGGACCGTGTCGGCCATGTAGACGGATGTGGGAGGCATCAATACTCCTAACTATCCTTCATGCTCTTCGAAAGTGACTCCTTGTGTGAAGCTAGGATTGTTCAAAGGAGCACATGCTTCAACGAGACCGAAGAGGCTAGTCAGAAGTTCTATGCCTGTTCGATCTTTACTCATCATATGTTTTAATTCACTAACAACCTCAGTGGCTCTAGCCATCTTCGGATTGATTTCCAAATGGTTTTCTAAGTTGCCTAATCCCTTAGCAAAAGCAACAACATATTTTGCAAGAATTTGAACAGCCTCATACTCGTCCATCGATGATAAAGTAGGAGACATAGGGGGAGTGAGAACGTGATCGGTTTCATCAATGAATCCCATCTCGTTCCTTGAAAATTGCTCCTACATAGCCAAACTAATAGAGGGAGCATAGAAAAGACCCATAGAGAGACCAATCGAAACCTTCGTCCTTTCCATCGGGAGGTGTCATATATACTTCTCCTAACAATATACCCGAAAATTGTAGATTGGGTTGTGATGCTCATAAACCTTCACAACACTCAGGAAAACCTGAAAATTTTGATCCTTTGAATATTTGGTGGGTGATTAGTGGGTTAGTAAGGGTGTTTTGTGTTTAATTTTATTAAATAAGGTCCAAAGGACCATATGCTATGTAATGGGGGGTTCTTGAGTCAATTATCTCCTAGGAGTCAATTCGAAATTTCAAATAGATGTAAAGTTGTTAAAAGGTTGTCAAAATGTAGTTTATGGAGATATTAGGAGTTTTAGAGTTTAAAAAGTAGTTGGGAATGTTTGAAAGATAGTTTTGAATTGAAAAGGTATTCAAAGGCCTCTCCATGGTGTTTGTAAGGTTGATTGATCACATTTTGGAAGCAATTTCATTAAGTTTCAATGTTCAAATATGCATTTTCTTTGTTTTTCCTAAAGTTTCTTTGTGTTGTATGGACCCATACAAGTGTGACATGGTCTAAAAGCTTCTGTGGATGTAGGTATATGTATCTATTCTCATTTAAAGTTGATTTGAAGTCTTAACTCAAAGTTTTGTAAGAGATATCTCCATTTCATTGTGACTGCCATGTTTTGCTGAGTTAAGGGTTTTGAGGCAAACAACATAATGTTTTAACCAATCCACCTACTGTTTAATCTTGTTGCTTAGTGGATTGGATTGTAAAATGTTAGTTTATATGTTTCAATGCTTTGGGAACTAAGGCAGCGAAGAAATTTGATGGTGGTGTGAAGCTTTAGGGCTGGGTAGTGATATTTCAACATGAAAGTGAGGAACCATGATAGGGTTTTGATAATTTGATGAAAGAATTGGTATTGTGAAGGTTTGGTGAGTTTGTGTAGGTGATTTGGAAGATTTTTGAGGCATTTTTTTGATTGGGTAAGCCCTAGAGGTGTGATTTCCTATAAACCCTATGCCTATGCATGGTAAAGTGAAGGTTTTCTAGGACAACGTTATAAAGGCCTTAAATGGGCAAACTAATCTTGAAATATGTCGTTTTGTGACATAATAAAAGATTGTCCAAGGTGATTGGGTGAAGAACTGGTGAACAGGTGGTACTTTGCAAAAGTGGGCTAATTTACTAGCCTAGAACAAGGGTATGTCATTGAATCTCAATTTTGGTCCAAAGGAATCAATGTTAGTTTTCACATATGTTGTATAACTATGTAAAGGGTATCTAGATCACTAATTAGTTTTCACTAGTTGAAAAATCCCTTAAATCGGGTTGCATATGCTACAAGGAAAAGCATAGTTAAAAGGTGAATTTTTGAGGAAATCATCTGATTTACTTTGAATTCTGGTTGATATCAATTTGTTTTGCATATTGAATGGTTTGACACCCCTGTGCTACATTAGAGTGGTATCAGACCAAGGGAATAGGTATCTTGTGAAAGAAGGTTAGGAGTTTGTGTGTAAGGAGGTGTAATTGAAGGAATCAAAATGCCTCCTAAAGGAAGTGTTGTTGCAAAAAAGATGGATAACCAGGCTAAGAGAATAGAAGTCTTGGAAAGGGAAATTGCTATGTTGAAGGCTAAGTGTAGGGCTCTCTTGGAAGAGAGTGAAATAGAGGAGGAAACAACTAGTGATGAAGAGGAGATGGATCTAGAAGATGTAAGGATGATGAAGCTTTTGAAAGCTATGAAGGATGGACATGAAAAAATGGATGTGCCTGTGTATGGGGGAAAATTAGATGGAAAAGAGCTATTGGATTGGATAGGGCTTTGGAGAACTATTTTGAAAGTGAGGAGGTAGGTGAAGAACACAAGGTGAAGAAGGAAAAAACTAAATTGAAGGGACATGCCTTGTTGTAGTGGAATTTTGTGCAAGATGAGAGGGAGAAAAGAGGAAAGAACAAGATCACTTCTTGGGAGAGAATGAAGACAAAAATCAGAGGTAAGTTCCTTCCTAAATATTATAATGTTCAATTGCTTAAAAGACTTCAAAATCTTAGGAAAAAGGATCTAGATGTGCAAACATATACTGAAGAGTTTTATAGGTTAAGTATAAGAGCAAAAACATCAAGTAGATGAAGAAGAGAAGGTGGCTAGGTATCTCAATGGTATGAGATATAATATTCAAGATGAGATCAATGTGTTGGCACCAAAAACAGTGGAGGAATGTTTTCAAATGGCTGTTAATATTGAAGAAAAACTCAAGAGGAGACAAGAAAAGGAAACAAGAGGAAGAGGCAACATTTCTAGGGGCAAAGGTACAACTTCAACACCAAAGTAGACCAAGGAAGACCTTGAAGATGTTGATAAGAACAAAGAACAAGAACCTGAAGCAAGAGGAGGATGGAGAGGTGGAAGGACAAACTTTAGGAAAAGGAGAGATTTCAATGAATTTTCAGGTACGTGTTATAGATGCAATGAATTTGGACACCCATCTTTCAAGTGTCCTCAAAAAAAAGGTTCAACATCAAGCGGTGATAGGAAGAGTGAAAGAAGAACACAACTGGTCCAAGAGGAAGAATGTGAAAGTTCAAGTACTCCTGCATACCCAGAGGTGGGAGAAGCACTTATGATAAGAACTTTGTTGTAGGCATCTAAAGAGGAAGACATGACCCAAAGGATTCTATTTAGAACTTCATGCAAGTGTAGAGGTAAGGTATGTCAAGTGGTCATTGATTCAAGTTCTCAAGATAATATAGTGTCTAGGGAGATGATAGATAAGTTCAAACTAGAGACAATATCTCATGGAACACCATACAAAGCTTCTTGGGTAAATGATAGTCAAACTCTAGTGGTGAATGAACAAGCATATGTACACTTTTAGATTGGGGAGTACAAGGACAGGGTTTTATGTGATGTGCTACCAATGGATTGTTGTCATTTTCTATTGGGGAGACCATGGAAATTTGATAGAAGGTCTATGTATGATGGTAGAGAAAACACCTATACTATCAAGAAGGATGGCAAGAGCTTTAATCTAACTCCTTTGCAGGGAAGTGGAGAAGATAAGGGTAAGTCTAAGGTTGTCATTTTTGGAAAAAGGGAGCCTCTAAGGCTTGAGGATAGCAATAATGGTGTATTTGCAGGTATGGAGTAGGCTAATGATGCTGGAATAGTAGGAAAGACACCAAGGAATGATCCAAGGACAACTAGGAGTTTAAAGGTGGAAGATGGACCTATGGCTAAGTTTGAAACATATCAAAGGAAGTGTGTTTCTTTTTTGAAGAATGAGGGCAACATGTTGATGCCACAAATAGGTCAAGGAAAGGATAATGTGCAGAAGAAGATTGAGAGTAAGGGTGATGACACCATCCTTGTAGGGATTGTGAGTACTCCTATAATAGTGATTAAGATTGAAGGGCAGTTTGGCACTGTCAAGGCAGAGTTTTCTGAGATTGATGGACTTGAAAAGAGCAGGGAAATGGTGGAAAAAGGTAAAGGCATGTGTGGTAATATTTTGTGTGCAGGTCTAGGGACAATAAGGGCACCATTTACAGGTGTAAAAAACATTCAGGAATATGGAGCAAATCTATTGGCAAAAGACAAGCTGAGGCAAAGAGGGGATAAACCAAAGTATGAGAAAAGGATAGTAGGCACACCACCCTAAAGGAGAATGTCAGTTGAGAAAGCCTATGGAAGACGTGGAGTTGACAAAATGAAGACAAGAACAAGTTTCTACTATCATTCATGGGGCATGAATCTTTTTAAATCCGGGTGTATGGTGCAGGAACACCTACACCTTATTGACAAAAAAAATTGATCCTTTGAAGATTTGGTGGGTGATCAGTAGGTTAGTAAGGGTGTTATGTGTTTAATTTTGTTAAATAAGGTCCAAAGGACCATATTCTATGTAATGGGGGTTTCTTGAGTCAATTATGGACTAGGAGTTAATTAGATATTTCAAATAGATGTAAAGTTGTTAAAAGGTTGTCAAAATGCAATTTATGGAGATATTAGGATTTTTAGAGTTTAAAAAATAGTTGGGAACATTTGAAAGGTAGTTTTGAATTGAAAAGGTATTAAAAGGCCTCTCCATGGCATTTGTAAGGTTGATTGATCACATTTTGGAAGCAATTTCATTAAGTTTCAATGTTCAAATCTGCATTTTCTCTATTTTTCCAAAAGTTTCTGTGTTGTATAGACCCATATAGGTGTGACATGGTTTGAAATTTTCTATGGATGTAGGTATTGTATCTATTCTCATTTAAAGTTGATTTTAAGTCTTAACTCAAAGTTTCGTAAGAGATATCTCCATTTCATTATGACTGCCTTGTTTTGCTGAGTTAAGGGTTTTGAGGGAAACAACATAATGCTTTAACCAATCCACCTACTATTTAATCTTGTTTCTTGGTGGATTGGATTGTAAAATGTTAGTTTAGATGTTTCAATGCTTTGGGAACTAAGGGAGCGAAGAAATTTGATGGTGGTGTGAAGCCCTAGGGCTAGGTAGTGATATTTCACCATGAAAGTGAGAAACCATTATAGGGTTTTGATAATTTGATGAAAGAAATGGTGTTGTGAAGGTTTGGTGAGTTTATGCAAGTTATTTGGAAGATTTTTGAGGCATTTTTTTGATTGGGTAAGCCTTAGAGGTGTGATTTCCTGTAAACCCTATGCCTTTGCATGGTAAAGTGAAGGTTTTCTAGAACAACATCATAAAGGCCTTAAATGGGCAAACTAATCTTGAAATATGTCATTTTGTGACATAATAAAAGACTGTCCAAGGTGATTGGGTGAAGAACTGGTGAACAAGTGGTACTTACTTCGCAAAAGTGGGCTAATTCACTAGCCTATAACAGGGGTATGCCATTGAATCTCAATTTTGGTCCAAAGGAATCAATGTTAGTTTTCACATATGTTGTATAACTCTGTAAAGGGTATCTAGATCACTGATTAGTTTGTGAAGTTTTTTGGAAGTTTTTGTTGAAAAATTCCTTAAATTAGGTTGCAGATGCTCCAAGGAAAAGCATAGTTAAAAGGTGAATTTTTGAGGAAATCATCTGATTTACTTTGAAGTTTGGTTGATATCAATTTTTTTTGCATATTGAATGGTTTGAGACCCCTGTGCTGCATCAGGAAGTTCTTTGTCTAAGGATGAAAGCGCGGTCGTTGGACGACAACGTGGCACATTGGCATCTCTAAAGTGCGCTGGTGACCATACAGCTAGACAATAGTGAAGATGAGGTCAAACCAAGAAAAACTAGCTAACAGCCCAACTAGCTAACTAAAGGGCCAAAATGATGTGATTAAGTAATTGAAATACTCTCTAATATTATAAAGCAAGAATGTAAGAGTGAAGAAAGCAAGAAGGATCTCACCAAGGAATTTGTTTGCCAACTAATTCCTCAAAGACCACACACTCCTACACACAAGAGAGGAAAAATGTTGGGTGGCTGTATAGGGGCTTGCCTTAGTTAGACTTTTTTTGGTGTTCCCACCTCCACGGACAGCCAGATAGATAGAGTGAAAAGTAAAATTGAAGTAAAGAGCACTAAAGCACTATAAAACAATAAAGTTCTAACTCAACCAAGTGATAGAGGAGAGGAGAGGGAAGCTTACCACCTCCACCAAGAGCATTCAAGGCTCCTTGAGGGAGAAAATGATAGTACTTGAGCCTTTTTTGCAATGGTGTGGTCCCAAACTTGCTCTACTTAAGTGATGGAGTGTTGCTTTGGCTGCAAAGGAATGCTTGGAATGCTGCTTGAGAGCTTGAGAGTGAGTGCAAGAGTGTGTGAATGACTACTTGAATGCTTAGAGGATTGGAATGCTTGTTCAAGGAATGAATTTGAAGGAAGGATGGAGAAAAATGACCATATTTAGGTCGGTCGGCCGAAGGGGGCGTTATAACTTGACTCCCAATGAGAAGTGTAATGCCTCTGCAGGTTCAATCGCAGGAATCTACCAGGGACGTAAGCGCTCCGTGTAGACGTTTGCATGCCACACAGGTGTCCCCGATAGAAACGCCTCCACCAATAGTCAAAACATGCACCAAGTGTGATGCAAGTAGTGGGCTTAGGTGGAATTAAGCCTCCAAACTTGGTTTTCTAAGGTGGATAAAGGAAAAAAGGGGATTTGCACATGGGGTGCAAATTTTCTCCTATACAAAATGTAATTTGTTGACAAGGAATAAGTAAAATTAAGTAGAGTTAGGGGTTAGTTTGGAGGTGCTAAGTTTCATAGGAAAATCTATTGTTGCCTAGTGATGGTTTAAAATCATTAAAACAACAAGAATGATCAAACTACATGAAATAAGTGGTAAGAAAAAACTCAAGGATAATGCACCTTGAGAAAATGAGCCTAGCTTGTAAAGGAATTCTATGGCCTAGGAAGAGGCAATATTATTCACTCAAATGCACCACCAAAGGGAAATTCAATTAGGGGGAGCCAAGATGTGCATGGTTTGTTAAGTACAAGGATTGAAATGTTTTCACAAAAAAAGGAAAATCTCAAAAAAATATTTTTAGGAGTTATTATGCCGCCCAAATTGGCCATTGAGGTCTAAGAGGGAAAAGTTCAAAAAAATATATTAGGGGAATTCAATAGAAACATGGTGTTGAAATATTTAGTGAAAATGTGGAGTTAAGGTGGAAAGTTATGAGATACAAAAAAAGGAAAGAAGGTTTGGAAAAAAACATATACTTTGAATGAAATTTTCATTTTGAAGAGGATAATCTTTTTCTTTCAATCATTTTTGTGAACAAAAGCATCTCCCAATTATTGATGTATGAGTGTGTATACATGTATTCTTGATGTATGGAAGTGTATACATGTGATGCATTAAAATTAATGATGTGATCATGGATGATGGAGTTGATGAAGACATTCAAAGATGCAGGGTTGCTAGAGGTAGTGGGATTATATGATGTGGCCCAGATGCCTAAGATTTGAGTTGATAGGACCATGTTGATAACATTGGAGAGTGATGACACTCAGAGATGAGTACATTCCATCTTCTAATTGGGGAGATGAAAATTATTCTAGAGGATGTGTGGAGGATTCTCCACGTTGCAATTTGGGGGGCAATGGTGTACTAGCAAGATGCCTAACCATTGTGGTCAATGGTGAGATTGTTGGGAAGGTAGGACATACCACCATGGGGCTTGAATTTGGATTTGAATGGGTGTAGATGTATAGTGTTGATGGCCATTATTAGTGACATATTGCTACCTAACAAGACCAACCAATATTTTACATGGGCCTAGTAGTTTATGTGGCATATATGTTGGATGTTGCAAGGGTTTTTGCTTGGGGACCTTGCATGTTGGATCAATTATACAAATACTGGCACTTGGTGTTCTACAAGAGTGATTGCAACATTGTGATGTCTATGCTAATGTAGGAGTGAGCTTAGGAGCACATTAGGGCAGGGTGATTAGAGGGTGTGCAACAAATTCACCCAACAAGGGGGCTTATGTGTATGGGTAGTTGATAGTGAGGGGGACACATCTTGGAGATACATACTACCATCACCTGACATTGGACACGATGAATCCATGGGAAATTACCTAGACACCACAATTGGGCATGGAGGCATGGGAGGATGATAAAGGCTACTTAGGATATGTGGAGTAGGTGTGTTGCATTATTGGGTAACATAAATATCTAATAGAAATCTACCAACTAGATAGTGGCTTGAGGAAACTTGAGCAATGATATGGTATTCTAGCAAGATCACATGTATTTGATTGAGGGTATAGGAAAACTAGATAGTGGGTCCACCATAAGTAGATCATAGAATGGCATTATATAATTGAGAGTGATTGTAATGAGGATTTTGGTAGTATAGTGATGATGTGGTGGATGTGGGGGTGGTAGAAGGGTACGAGGCATGGTGGGATTAGTTGATATTGGTGAGAGTGATGATATTGATAGGCCAAATATTATGGGAGGTAATAGTAGCTATGAGGAGATAATGGGAATGGTTACAACCACATAGGAGAGGAGGGAGAGTGCTAGTAGTAGTGGCAATGGTATGCAAGGGAGGTGATGGAGGAGAGGGTGTAGGAGAGGGAGGTGATGCAATGGACATTGATGGGGATTATCAAGGGGGTATAAAATTGGTAAGGGCTATAGGTGTAGGGCCCTCAAGTATCAGAGTGGTAGGACCATTGATGGTAGGGCCCTTGAGTACATGAGAAAAAAGATCCTTGGGTGAGAGATATACACTAGTAATAGTGGGATTCCGTGATTGTAGGGGATAGGGATAGGTTCTAGGAAAAGCAAGATAACTTATAGGTGGAATGGGATAGTATTGAATGTGGAGAGGGATGGCTATTAGGCACAACTAGAGGTAGTGAAAAGTGAGGTATGTGTTGTGGGTGGAGGGAGATAAATTGTAGGTGTAGTTAGATAGAGTGTAGGTAGAGGTGTAGAGACCATGTTAAGAGAGGGACAATGCTAGAGATTTACAAGAACCACAAGAGATGTCCTAATTATTTATATATATTTAGAGGGCAATGAGGGGGACGTAGAGGGCCTTGTGAGAGAAAATACTATAGGAGTCTCGATAAGTAATTCTAGTTGATCGAAAGGAAACACTATACTTGGAGTGGACTAGCTCCCAAGAAATAGTTTCAGTTTCTAGGGTGAGATCTATAGCGATGGGTCCACCTGTGAGGGGACCACCATCACCACCATCACCACCATCAAGGTTAGTAATGGATAATGTTAGTCACAATTGAGACAAGGATAGGTAGATGGATAAGTTTTTGGATGAGCCTTGGTTAGGATGTAGGATGATACGATGCATATGATGAGCCCATGTGCCATTTGTATATAGGATATATTTTGCTTGACATGATGTAAAAACATGTGACAAATATATATTTAGGTCAATTTTTGCACAATGTATCATTTGGACTCATGATGCACCATTTATAATGGATGTTTATGTGATGATTAAGTATGTTTATGCTTATGATTATGGATACATATAGATATTTTATTATGGATGGTTTATGCTTTTTCATGTGCATGCATTTATTATTATGATGCATGTTTTTGTGATGACAAAGATGGATTAGGGATTGATAGTCGCTCCTTTTGCATGATGTTAGAATGATAGAGCGTTAGATGATGTTAGTAAATGGATGAAAATTTTAATGGATTATGATAATTGAATGGATAATGACATGGGTGTGGTATCAATAATAGGTACATGCTATGAAGGTTGAAAGAAAATCTCAATGAGTTGAGCAACTATAATTTGTTGTAGCACCGAACAATATGCACCATGATATAATGAATTTTGATGAAAATGTGCCAATTGTGTAAAGGATTTACACAAAACAAAACACAATGTAAACAAAAAAATTCCCTAATAGACATATCATCAAGACACATCATGATATAATGGACCATGATGACCTTAAAAGAGGA